>SNQJ01S0000567.1:468334-478846 GCA_010110895.2 Picea sitchensis
TGGTCATGACATCCACTTTCATCATCATTATCCCTTGGCTATTTCATAGCCCAATAACCTGCAGATTAGTCTATAACACAAACTCATACATATCTATGCATTATCATCATGTAATTGCATACAACCATAATTTCAATTCGGTACTCGCGTACCAACAATTTTAACATCAAGTTTTCAAGTTAGAAATATATCTCATAATATTCCTATAATTCAATTAATGTTACCCTTTCATAGAATTATCATTTACATAATAGATTGCATCATATCCAACATCATTCAAATAGCATTTAAACCTTCATAGGATTTGCATTCACACAGTATACCACATCATATCCATCATCATCAATAACATTTAAAAATTCATAGAATTTACATTCACATAGTAGATCACATCATATCCATCATCATCAATAACATTTAAACATTCATAAAGGTTTGTACGTCTTAAAAGTTCAAGTGTATCATTTAATAGTTTCACCGTGAAAAGAAAATAAAGGTGTTTAGGCCTCAGGTAATCCTAGTTGTCTAAGTCAAAAGGTGGCATTACATACTCCCAACCTTTGATAAACATATTCTTGAGGTGGTCAAAAAAAGTGAGGGATAATCTCATCGTAACGTCTCGGCATCTTCCCAAGTAGCAGATCCTGGACTATACTTGTCCCATTGGACCTTAACTTGGTCTACCAGACGGTTCTTGAGCTGTCGGAATCTACAGTCCAATATGCGTAATGGTTTTACCATGAAGGTTCCCGCATCCAATACCTGCAATTCCTTCCAATTTAGTTTATGTGATTCATCAGCAACATAATGACGTAGAACAGATACATGAAAAACATTATGAGTTTTATGCAATTGGGGTGGCAGTACAAGACGATAGGAAACAGGTCCAATTTTCTCTTAGATTTTGAATGGTCCTATAAATTGAGGTGACAACTTTGTCCCCTTCCTGAATCGAATGGTACTCTTATTAGGCCTGATACGAATGAAAACCTGATCTCCCACTTTATAACTTCGGTTAGTCCTGTGTGCATCCGCATAACTTTTCTGTCTACCCTGTGCTTCCTTTAGTCTCTACCTAATCTGAATCACCTGTTCCTCCATCTCTTAAATCAACTCGAACCCAACTATTACTCGGTCTTCTAACCTCTCCCAACTCAATGACATTCTACATGGCCTTCCTTATAGAGCTTCGTAGGGTGGCATTTCGATGGAGCTATGAAAACTATTATTATAGGCAAACTCTACCAAAGGTAGGTACTTCTCCCAATGGGTTTGATTATCCATGACATACATCCTAAGCATGTCTTCCATGACTTGATTTACTCTCTTAGTTTGTCCATCTGTTTCAGGATGATAATTTGTGCTTAAGTTCAACTGAGTCCCCAACACTGACTGCAAACTTGTCCAAAACCTAGAAGTGAATCTGGAATCCCTATCTGAAATGATCTTCTTAGGTATCCCATGCAAACAGATGACCTCACTCACAAACACGCATGCCACATCAGTGACATCATAAGTGTCTCTAACCAGAATAAAATGAGCACTCTTGGTCAACTTATCAACTATCACAAGGATGGCATTTTGTCTATGAGATGTGAGCGGCAACCCCACAACAAAATCCATGGAAATGACTTCCCACTTGGACATAGGAACATCATGTGGTTGTAGGAGGCCTGCTGGGTGATGGTGGTCGACTTTCATTTGTTGACACTCTAGTCACTTGGCGATGAAATGGACTACATCGTGCTTCATGCCTATCTAGAAGAATAGCTTCATCATGTGTACGTACATTTTCTTCACACCCGGATGCGCACAATAAAGTGCTCTATGGGCTTCCTTCAATATGATGTTTCAAATATCCCCACCTTCAGGGATGTACATCCTTCCTCGATATATCAATAGTCTGTCTGCTTCCAGACTATATCCTTCATACTTTGGATCTAATTGCCTCCCACTCTGGAGGTTTGAAGTAACCTTTGAATACCAACTGTCTCCATGGAGTTACGTCAACACATGTTCCCTTAGATTGAATTTTAAGGGTACCAAGGAGAAGACATGTGGTCTCCTGCTCAAGGCATCCACGACCACATTCTCTTTTTCCTTGATATATGAAATACCAAAATCGTACTCACTCATGAACTCACTCCATCGCCTTTTCCTGGCATTCAGATCCCTTTGAGTGAAGAGGTGTTTTAAACTTTGATGGTCCGTTTTGAGCTCAAAGTTTTGCCCTACTTGATAGTGCCTCCAAAGTTTCAGAGCTAGCATTACAGCTGCCAACTCTAAATCATGAGTAGCATAAATTTCCTCGTGTTTCTTCAACTTCCTTGATGCATAAGCTATCACTCCTCCATCTTGCATTAGCACAGCCCCCAACCCTTGCTTCGAGGCATCCGTGCAGACTGTGAAATCCTTTTCCATATTCATCACTCGTAGAATTGGTGCACTAGTTATTTACCTTTTAAGCTTGAGGAATGCACTATCACATTCTTCTGTCCATTCATACCAGACCCCCTTGCATTGCAAAGTGGTGATGGGTTTCGCTATTTTAGAGAACTCTTCAACAAATCTCCGATAATAACCTGCTAACCCCATGAAGATTCTTACCTCATGAGCATTTTTCGGCACTGGCCACTCCATAATGGCCTTTACCTTTTCTGGGTCCACAGAGATTCCTTCACCAGAAATGATATGCCCTAAATAGTGAATTTCTTTCTGGAAGAAGGAACATTTTAAAAACTTCCCATATAATCTGTTCTCTCTAAGGCAAGACAACACCACTCACAAGTGTTCCTCATGTTCTCTTTCGTTCTTGGAATAGATGAGGATATCATCTAGAAAGACTTGTACAAAGCGGTCTAAGTACTTTCGGAATACACCATTCATGAGGCTCATGAATACCACTGGCATGTTGGTCAATCTGAAAGGTACTACAATGAACTCGTAATGCCCAAACTGAGTTCGAAAAGCAGTTTTAGGAATATCGTCTTCCTTAATCCTTAACTGGTGATACCCTGATTGCAAATCAATCTTTGAGAATATCGTTTCTCCTTTCATCTGATCGAAGAGATCATCTATTTGTGGCATTGGGTACCTATTTTTCACTATAGGACGGTTCAAGTCCCTGTAATCTATGCACAGTCGTAAGGAACCATCCTTCTTCATCACAAAGATTACTGGTGCACCCCAAGGTGAGACACTAGGCCTTATAAATTGTCATCTGCATCTGCAACTCACAAAGTTCTGGCGTTGTCATCCTATACGGAGTCTTGGAAATTGCTTCTGCACCAGGTTTTAGCTCAGTAGTAAAATCAAGATCCCTCTCAGGAGGTAACCCTGACAACTCATTAGGAAAAAAATCCTTAAATTCTAACAATACCGGGTACTGATCCAAGGAGGGTCCTTTCCTTTCACTCACTGCTTCCACTACATAAAGTCGACACCCTTGCCTCATGCCCCACTTAACCTGCATAGTTGAGATAAAGCATAGAGACACCTTTCTCTGTACTCCCTGGATCTCTACTGGCCTTCCTTCGTCGTCAACGCAAAGCACCCTTTTTGCGAAACAATCTACCATAGCTCGATGAGCTTCTAACCAATCCATTACAATGATTAGGTCATACGCCCCGAGAGCTGTGACGTATACCTTCAACCTGGTAGTACACACCCCCAGGTCTACTAGGTAATTATCAACGCTAGGTCCTACCGCTTGTTTTTCCCCCGAAGCCATCTCGACTTGTTTAAAGTCGTCGTGCTCATAGGCTACCAACCCACTCTTTTCTAATGCAGATGGTGAAATGAAACTATCTGTAGCACCATAATCAAATAAAATCTTAACATTGATATGATTTAACGTACCTGATGACTCCACTACCGTGGATTGATGTTATGCCTGGCGATTATTAACTGCTGTGTAAATCTAGTGGCTGCCACTTGCTCTTCCTATCGAGGCCTTTCCTTCTCTATGCACAAATTCTGATTGTAACTCTGGCCAGTCACGCTGGTAATGGGGTCCTCCACATCCCCAACATGCAACACAAGATTGAACCTCCGCACTGCTCTGTGACTGCCTCTAAAATGAGATCCTTCCCCTAGAACCCCTGCCCCTACTAGCTGCTCCCTGATAAGGTCGTGGACCTGCCTATGTCATTGGTGATGAACGGGATGTTGCACTCGCTGCCATTGAAATACCTGTGGTGACTATCCTTGGTGTGACTCTATTATCATATGGAGTTGGACTCAAGCTCCCTCCCCTAGAGAATGTCCTAGGGGCCTTCCCTACGAATCCAAGACGATGCAGAAAGGTCGACCTCATACCTCCATTTAAGTTCATGTGTTCCTCAACATAACGTGCATTTTCTATTGCTTCCGCTACTGAAGACGGTTTCCACATCCGCACCATGGCCCTTATTTTAGGGTTTAACCCATAGACAAAGAGTTATGCGTGTCGTTGATCATTATCCATGTACGAAACATATTTGACCAATTCCATAAACCTGATCTCATATTCTTCTACAATCCAGTTTCCCTGTACTAGAGCATGAAATTCTCCCACCTGTTGTTCCTCATAGTAAGCTGGTAGATATTTCCTTCGGAACCTCTCCTCAAAAATTTCCCAAGAGATGGTGTCCAGGGAAAGGTGCAATTGCCTCTCCGGGTTTCCCCACCAGTTCAGGGCACTGTCTCTCAACTGAAAAATTGTTATCTTCACCTTCGATGTGGACGCATAGTCTCTTAAGGAGAAGCACCTTGTCATGCCTTCCAACCATGCCTCGGCACATTCACTGGCATGACCCCCGGCAAACTCTGGAAGTTTGATCTTATGCAGTTCTCTAGTGATGTCTTCGGGTGGATGCCCTCCCCCTGAATCCCTTAACGCTTCTGGATTACCCATTCTATATGGTGCGGGCTCCACTTCGATCCCTGCTGGCTGACACCCCTTTAAAGTCTCATTTATGGCCTCCAAAGAGCGCAGAATGAGGGCCAATTCAGGCGATGGTGGTGGCGGCGTTGGCGGTCTCTGCGTCGATGCCCCTCTACCTTGATTTCCTCTCATCCTAACCATCCTATACACTTGAATCTACATCAACCAAATTTTGTCAGGGTGAGTCTAGGACATTTCACATTTGTGCAACTTAAACTAGAAAACAGGGTTAGGTGTAAGTTTTTTTTACTTGTCTGTAAACAGACGTTACTCTCTTTAGGAGAAGTGGCTAGGTTAGGGTTAAAGCGTCTAAGCTTGATGTCTTCACTTAAGAAAACTACTGACCCCCTCGTCTGATAGCTACGCTAGCATTGCCCCGCACTCGCCAATTCCTCTAACTTACCTTCCTAGTGCGCATGAAGTCCCCTTCCACTTATCATGGTCTAAGTCCTTTAAACTTTTCGCTTAAACTATTTAATTAGTCACTTTAACTAGTTTTAAATTTAAACATGAATCATAAGTTTAAATATAATTTAATTATAATTTAGACATAATTTAAAACATTAATTACTAATGATTAATTAGTGATTCTATTCCAATGATTAATTACTTTAATTTTATTTTAAAACATATAATATTTAAATTTATGATTTCTTGTGTTATTATTAAATAATCCAGGTTTAACTAAATTTTATATTTAATTATAAGAATATTTAATAAATAAATAATATATAAAAATAAATTACTATAATTAAATACAATAAAAATAATAATAATAATTAATTAATTAATTAATTAAAATAAAATAAAGCACAGGCACCCATGAAGCCCACATGCCCCACCCCCATTTCCTCCCGCTCTCATTTACTAAACCCTAAACTCTCATTTTCACACAAGATTTTCCTCTTGCGAGGTCCCTGGCTACACGATCGGCCGCCATGGCCAGCCTCCTCTTTCATTTTCATTTTTTTTTCAACTGCTCAACAGAAGGAAAGTGTAAGGGTTGTGTGGGTTCAGCCGTGCAGTCCCTTGGTTGTGCAACCATGCCGTCTCCGGCTCCTTCTAGTTTGGCATGGTCTCGTGAGCTTGGTGCTTGGTTGTTGACTTGACTGTTTACTTGCTTCGTTGTGCCCTGTGTGTGTTTGATCTCCCATGTAACCTCGAATTTTGTTGTATGGCACTGGTGCTTGGGTGTTGGCTTGTATGTTGTTTCTTTCTCGGTGCTTGGGCGTTGGCTTTGTGTTGTGTACTAATTGTGGCCTTTTAGTCTGACTTCTCCTGGTGGCTTGGCACAAGCACTTGGCTTTGGTTGTAGACGTGCCAGAGTGGTTATCGGGCATGACTAGATATCATGTGGGCTCTGCCCGCACAGGTTCGAATCTTTTCATCCACACCTACCTGGCCGTAACTGTCATATATAACACATTTTTTTTGTTTAACAACAAAGGAATCCGATGGAGATTATCTGGTGTTTTTGTTTGTAATCTTACTGTGTATTTGCGTAGCTTGCTCAAGGATATGCATTGGACCTTGGTGCTTGTGTATTGGCTTCTCTGTGTAGCTTAGCAAAGGCCTATGGGCTTGGTGCGCTTGTGGGCTTAGGGTATAGGGTTTGACGCTAGAGCGTGGCTTTGGTGGTTGTGCGTTGGTTGCTTGCGGGCTCCTTTGTGGTTTGGTGCTTGGTCGCTAGGCTCTAGCTTGTGTTGTGTGTTCTAGTTGATGCTAACCTATGTTTTGTTGATTGCAGGTGCCTGGATTCCGTGTGGTTGTAGGTGCTTGGCTTCCGGCACTGGCTCATGGACGCTAGTTTGTATGTTGTTGCTTTGGTAAATAACCCGCGGGCTAAAAAAAAAAAATTTGTTGTTTTTAATTCTAAACCTGAATTATGGACATTTTTCAATGCTAGGGTTTCCAAATTTCTTACTTTTGTTCCTTGAAAGTTGAAATTTGAACCGTAAGTCCTGAAATTTTAATTATAATAGTGAACCCTTAAGTTTCTGACACGATCTTTTGAAAACTGGGCTTTTAATATGCCTTACATTTTTTATTTTTTTTCATGCAGGTGAAATGATATCCTTGTTACTTGACTTCAGCCAATAGGGTTTTTGAATTTTGAAGATACATTATAAACTGCTCACAGCTGAACATTCAATTCAAGATTTTCTGAGTTTAAATTCTAACACAGAAATATTAAAATAGTATTCTTTTAATTGTTTAGCTATAAGTTGTTTATGATACATAACCCAAACTTCATAAATCCTATTGGTTGGAAATATTAGTGATTTATTAGCTAATTTAGCTTACTTTCAACTTGTCTACACTCTCTAACCATAATTTATGGTAGAGATTTCTATCATTTGAATTATGGACTTACGTTGGGAAGTAAAAGGAAGCAATGCATGTAGTATTAATATTCTTCCTTTTCAATTAGGGGTATTTGTTGATGCTTACAGTTCCCCAAATCAGTATACTTTAATATTAGCACCCATATACTAAGCTCAAGCTGCAAGGCAATTGAGGAACTATGGTACCTGTATCTAGAAAATTGTACAAGTTGAGTCTTGTGAAAACTGAATGCAAGCAGGTTGTTTGCAAACCATCAGATGTATATTCTACTCTCTCTTTGCCATGTAATAAGGATGTTTCAATGTAGGCTTCTAGGAAAATTCTCCATATAGGGGATAAGGTGGGTAGGTAGGCCCTTGGCTCCAGATTTTAAACTAGGGATCTGATACCATGTGTAAGGTCTCTTGCAACAGAGCCTTATAAAACATAAATTTAATTAGAGAAATGTTATCCTAATGTCTTTACAATTTCATAACTAGCACATAACCATTCAGCATAAATAAAATTTATGAACAGATCATAATAAATTATATAACACAGCAGAAAGATGAAAATACATACCTCTAACTAATGCTACTGTTGTCCTCCAACTTACCTGATACTCTACCCAAAACTGTCTAACCTCCCAACCAGCTAGGAACAGAGCCTCTCTGACTCCCTAGCTCCAGGATTCCGTAAGGATTCCTAGCCCCCGATCCCAAAACTCCCAGCAACAGGTGCCCCCTTGTAACAGTCCTACCAGAAGCTTCTCTAGCCAAAACCCGTAATACAGTCTTCCAATCTCCCCCCAAAATATCCCCTCAAAAAATGCCCCAATACAGTCTCCTAATATGAAAATAATGCTCCCTACCAAAAGTCCAAAAGTCTTCCTTCTCGAATTCTTTTGCCCCCTCATATCCTCCTTTCCCCCCTTTCTCATCCACCGACTTCTCCCTTCATTAAGACTCACCCACCTTATCCCTCCATTCAATGCCAACCACCTTATCCCCTTCTCTTAAATGGTTCCATAATTCGATACAAAATAATATTTAATAATTTATTAAACTAGATTTTATTAAACAGGTATTTAATCATTAAATTCATTAATTAATTAATTAAACCAATTCACATTCAACAAATATTTAACCAGGACAATTAATTAACTAATTATTTAAACTAATATACATTAAACAATTAATTAAACAATGGCAATTGATTAAATACTTAGGGTCGTTACATTCCACTACGGTATCTTCTTGTTTATTCCTACAACACACATTAAATTCATCAATATAAACCCTAAGGCCAGAATCAAGAGGTCAACCTGCAAGTAAACACATATAAACAAGTAAATCAACAAAGTGTTTGACAAAATGCCACAACTAGTAAAAGTTTAAAAAGACACCCAAAACCGTGATGTTCCATGCATGTTGGCTTGGGAACATTACAACTTTATCTTGAATATTTAAGTGTTGATGTTAAGTATAATTTGAAAATTATGCAATTATATTGTAGAAAATAAACCCAGAACAATTCATTATTTTAAAGGAAGGATGATACTTTGTAACATGTTAATTATTATTGCCTCTTGGGTGTAGATTAGTTGGTTATAAATTTCATTGTTAAGCAACTCCTTGTGGTGTGGTTGGCTCATACCTCGACTAGCCCTGTTTGTCAAGTGTGAGGCAGCCGAAGGGGTTTAGAATTTACCATGTGATTACAAGCCTGCCCTAGTTGCCAATTACTTAAAATACAAAAAAAAAATGACAATTATTATTTATGAGTTGTATAAAACATTGATCTTCCACTATTATTTTTTATGTATTTATGCAATGTATATCAATGAACATAAATATTAAACATAATACACCTTTGCATAATTTGGAGTCAAACAACTGCCAAATAAAACCTCTAACTGTTGTTTTTTAATTACCATCTTTAGATTGGGATCGAGTATTCGTTTGAGCAATTTGTGAGCACCTGTAGATAGCCATTTTGAACACTTTGAAGTTGCTACCCATAAAGCTTCACAAAGACAAATAAAAATATCTTTCAGAAAAACTAAAACAACAGTTCCCCTAATTATGTTAGTAACTTACCACACGAGCATAAAGTGCGTTAGTTGTCATGTACAAGAGGCACGTCTATATGTTTGAAGAAAATTGTAAATGGATTGAATGGAAGAGCCACACCTCTCTTCTTTTCATTTGCATAAAAATCCACTCTACTATGCAGTTACCAACTTTAATTTTACCAAGGGTTATTTTTTTCATAAGTCCTTTGGTGTCCTTGATGGTGGATCAAGGACAACACCTTCCTCCCATATTCTCAGGCTCTCTTCTCACTAGTGGTCAGGTAGAAACCAAAAAAATATGAGGACATGCTTCACACAAACGCTATAAAGGTAAGGGATACTTGTTTGACTAAAGAATTTCCATAGGAAATTTAATTAATTATGTTTCAAACAAAAGGACACCAAGGCATCTAGTTTGCAATTCAATCTAATTATTTTTTATTATTTCCATGTCTTGAAATCAATCTTTTGGAGATAGTTGCCTCCTAAGTGAATTTGTTATGGCACAACAAATATAAACGAGGAGGAGACCAAGCAGAGACGTGTATCTAACAACTCATAAAAATCAACAACTTGCTTATAGTCATGGGACTAGCCTCAATGTTGGATGGAAAAATGATCTATACCATTCTATTAATTGTATTCTATCAATTCCATAAACACGAGTAAATCCAGTGCATATACCTTCAAGTTCATGATGTAGTAGGTTGAGCATATATGAATGAATACTTCACAGTGAAGAAAATAATAGTGAGTCATACATTCAAGTAGAGAACAACATTACTTTTTAATATACGTTGCTTTTCTAATTCTCCTTTTTGATAGATTATGATGGAATCATTACTTTTATTGCAAATGGAATCATTACTTTTCTAAGCCTTTCGTGTTGAGATGTGGATGGTGTGCTCAATGGTTTGTTGTTTCCCTTGTGCTTTTTCTCTGGCTGTTGCTTCTTCTCTGACTTCCTTGTTTGAGCGTCACCATGATTTCCTTGGTTTTTCCGGTGGGAGTTCTCCTTCTTCTCTTTCATGCAGATCTTGTGCATGGAGATTTGAGCTTGTATTTTCTTGTTGCATCGGTGGATTTGTGTCTTCCATGGTAGGATCTTCTGCGTCGGGGTCATCATTAATGTCACTGAGTATTGGGTCGGGGAACAAGGGAGGAAGTGGTGGTGGTGGAGGGTTCATCT
>SNQJ01S0000567.1:489121-505550 GCA_010110895.2 Picea sitchensis
GGAAGGACCTGGCAATTTCTCTGGTGGACGTAGCCCACACTGGGTGAACCACGTAAATCTGTGTCTCTCTTGTATTGTGTATCTTATGTGTTTTGTTTCCGCATTTGTTTTATTTTATTGCTCTGCGGTCCTGTTTTTCTAACATTCTACACCAACCACATGCACAGTAAGAGAAGGAGGGCGCACCATTGGGGGTTTCCAGCAAGGGGGTGCACCATCCATTGAGGGAAGTTCATTCTAGGTGATTGGCAGGGCTTCTGGAGATTCTAGCACCTGGGTTTTCATTGCAAGGCCATGGCTATTAGATCTAGTGCATTCTGGTGGAGTTTATGTGCCATTTGATTTATTGGATGCATGGGAAGAATTGGAGGAGAGGAGCACACTTCAGAAAGTGATTTCAACCATTTGGTAGATCAGATCTTCATCATTTTGCTTGGGATTTCACCAGGGAGGTAACCAAGCCCCGATCTATCATTCTAGTGGTTTTGTGGATCATTTGGAGGCCTCTAGGAGACAAGTTGAATTATCTAGGGTTTCAGACATCCAAGGGGCACACCATTCCTTGGAGGGAGGCTAGATCCATGGCTTTGAGAGGGATCTTGGCATTTTGAGCACCTGGGTTGTTCTTGCAGTTACCCAATCTATTGTTTGGCATCTTCATTGGAGCATTTGGGCATTTTTGACAGCAAGGCCGAATTGCTAAGGCTAGTGAGAGTTCCAGTAGGGAGTGACATCTTCCAACTTGGGGGTTGACACTTCATACAACCCGGATCTTTCTTGTATCGGTATCCATGGTGTATTCAACCTTTGGAGGCTTATAGTATCTTCTTGGAGCATTTTGTAGCAACTCCTATTATGTTATTGGAGCCATCTGTTGAGTATTCCAGATCGGCCTCTTCATTGTAGCGGGTTCTTCTATTTATGAATAAAATCAAATCTGAGGTGTTTTGGCTTGTCTATCATATTGTTGATCTTGCATATGGTTGAGGTATGTTACACTAAGGTATCTTCTTGTTTATTGCTGCAACACACATTAAATTCATCAACATAAAACCTAAGGCCGAAATCAAGAGGTCAACCTGCAAGTAAACACATATAAACAAGTAAATCAGCAAAGTGTTTGACGAAATGCCACAACCAGTAAAAGTTTAAAAAGACACCCAAAATCGTGATGTTCCTGGCATGTTGGCTTGGGAAAATTATAGTGGTATCAGAGCCTAGATTCCTGCGAACCAGTGGGAATTAGCACATACATGCAGATCCATAGAGGGGTCTTCCATAAGAAGAGATGGATATTAAGGATTTTTCTAGAGAGACTATATGTTGTAGATGGGAATATTACTACGACCTTAGTGAGAGAACTAGGGCTCAAGTAACATTCCAAGAGTATTTATGTATGAAAAATCCTAGGTGGAGCATAGATGATATTACATTTTGGGTCAATCAGACAATGGAATACATGGCCACAACAACTAGATGGAAGGAAGTACAGAGTAACCCCACACCCATTAGGAGCATGCAGCTTTGCTACAGTTGCAAGGTGCCTTGGGAACCAGATCATAGGTGTAGGGGTAAGGGTAAGAAGCATATTATTGAGGTATGCTATGACAGTGATGATGAGGCATGTGAGAATAGATCGATAGATGCTTATTTGGAGCAGTCTGATGATGATAGTGACTCTTGCAAAGAGGTTATTGATAGTGACTCTTGCACATATGTTAGTGATTATTGCACGCTTGAGGAGGATAGTGACCCTTTCACATTGGAGGAGCAGTGGGATGGACAGGATGATAGCACTTGTGCTTCAACAATCATATCACATATTGTTGATGACCTTACACCTCAACAGAGTGGTGACACTAGTGAGGACTCACACGTGTTAGCACCTACAGATGACTAGCTTTCTATGGTGACCGTGACACATCTGTCATCTTTCCAGACACCTATGACAGCCACATCATATGAGGATAGCAGTAGCATAGAGGAGTCGTACGTGAGGGATGCACGCCATGGACATGTCAATCCACAGATCCAGGAGGAGATACAGGACGTACAGACAGTTGACCTTACAAATCAACATGAGGAGATTGAGTCACAACTTTTGGAGACTCCATTAGTTGAGCAGATGGTGGAGACTGACTGGTTGATGGGGCACTTACTTCTAGGATCAGCCTACATTGATGAGGATGCACTCTTTATTGGTCAGGATGACCATAGCATGTGTCCGGACACATCTATATGGGATCCATGCATAGATGATAGTAGCATAGTGAGTGCACAGGAGGATACAATTGCTCATACAAGATACATTGTGATTTAGAGGGAGATAACATCTAGTGATGAGGTGCAGTGCATACAGGAGGACCCAACAGTACAGTAGGCAGTGGGTAGTTCAACACGTTATCTTATGCAGAGAGTGTTTTTAGGGATTCCAGAGTTGACACTAGCAGTGAGGGATATGAGGTGGCACCTCAGCATGACTATGATCAAGAGTCACACCACTTAGCAGCACAGTTAAGAGTCAGTGAGGATATGATCATGGAAGCCACCAGGCACAGTGATGAAATGCATGCATTGATGGTAGATTACTGCTGGAGAGCATCAGTGGCACATGGTATTTCAGATGGGGGATTTTCCATGGATGATTTTCATACCCTTAGGGGGAGAATGTTTATGATGAGGACTGACTACCAGCAGTTGTTGATAGACAGGGACTACCTACTAGGGATTAGCGAGATGTATCACAGGACCTTGAGGGAGCAAGAGTTAGATATGGACCAACTCACTCAGGAGTTGGAGAGCAGTCGAGGATTCTCGAGAGGCACACAGACAACCCTTCAAGAATCAGAGTTCAGATCAGAGGAGATTCGTCAGAGGTCCACTTCATCTATCCTAGTGGACAATCAGATATGTCCTTTGATCACATGGCTAGAGGATGTTGGTGATATAGTAGAGGAGAACCAATTGATGGAGAACACTTCCATTTGTGTTTCGAGAGTGGTTGACATTCAGACAGGGTTTGATCCAGTAGTACGCCCAGGATCTAGGATGCGGCATGAGTATACGGGAGACGACATGAGTATGTCGGAGCATACGGTGGTGAGTGATAGTTCGCAAAAACATGTCGAGATGTATGGTGGGATTCATAGGGGTGTATTGCCTTGCATGGAGGAGACACACTTAGGGGAGCATGCAGATGCCACTCCTTTGCAGCATCAGATAGTTAGGGGAGATCACCTTCACCATATAAGAAGTTGCATGGGAGATGAGAGGTATAGGTTAGTGGACCAGCAATTGGAGGAGCTACTTTCGGTTGTACTGGATGATTGGGAGTCAGTGATGATCACATGAGAGTATGTACCATGGATACTAGTGGATGAGACTTTGTTTGAATCCTCGGGATTAACAAAAGCATGTGATGTTTTACAGGTCTACCATCAACTACAGAGGTTTATGTTATCCTTTCCTGACACATTTATCATTGACAATAGCATGAGGAGAGATAGACAGTCGCAGAGGGCATAGAGAGTGAGTAGGCCGAGACCACCTGACAAGATTACTTTTACGGCATACAGCAGGTCAAAGGTGGACCGTGTTAGGCAGACATTTGAGACTTGGTGCATGATGGTGAGCATCATAGGCCAGGTAACAACAGATGAGCACAGAGGGCTTCCGAAGGTGATCAGTCTGACACAAGAGCAACTAGCGGAGACTGGAAGTGATAAAATTCCAAGTTTTCCATGGGATCCCGGAGTTCATTTTGTTAGTAGGATGTTTTACATCATGTTGACCCAGGTTGTGCCAGAGAGCCACACACTCCACCTTGGGTTGGTTTGAAGTGGGCCTACAAATACTTGTCCTATGGAGCGAAACATTTTCTCCCTCTTGATCATCATGATCGAGCATGGAGATGGTTGGGCAGGTACTACTTCCACAGAGATTTTCTTACAAATGCAACTTCTGGGCAACAGGTCCAAGTGCCACGGGTACTTCGGCTTGAGGATACAGGAGGGGAGGATCTAGTATATATACAGGGAGTAGTCAGGCATGGTCAGCATAGTGCAGTGTTAGCATGGTGATCTTCGACAGAGGCTAGCATGGGATCCAGGGACTGTTGGGTTGATCATTTCACTGACTGACAGAGGTGAGTGGACCTTTGCAGGGGAAACTAGTTATTACTTTCCATTGAGCTTCAATGTTGAGGAGAGCACACCACTTGAGGGTGACTCACATAGGTCTTGCAGTACCTCATTATGGCATCAGCATGGGTAGTTGATGGAGGTCGTGTTGATATTGGTAGTATCTTGGAGGTTGGACTTAGTCAGGGATGAGGCCATGAGTCATGAGCAGGAGTTTCATGGTGATGATACTTTTCAGGATTATGATTCCCAGGGGCTTGCAGTTCATGTCTTGATATGTGACCTAGGGGGTAGAGTGCGTGATAGTTCATCTTTGGATGGGGTCTATTGTGTGCCCCACAGGTGGACATGGGATCTTGGTATTATACTTGTGGGGATTTGGTTATTGCTTGAGGACAAACAATTTTCTAGCAGGGAGGATTGTAATGTCCCCACTTTGGGACATCATTACATTATAGAGGGTTATGATGACCAGAGTAGCCAGATGGAGGTTATAGTGAGTACAGAGATTATCAAGAGGTATTTTGGGGTTTGGCTTGCATCACTCATCCCATTTCATCATTATGATCCATTCCGCACAGGTTGGATTTGGTTCTGTTGCATTCCGACGATTTCCATGATTTTGATTATTTTGAGCTATAAGTTAATTAAAATCACTGAAGAGGTCATTTTGGGCACAATACTTGGAGGAACCTCTCAGTGTAATATCTCATTGGAATCAGGAGGAACAAGACTATAGGATAGGATGATGAGAAGGGACTTTCAGTGACCAGGGAAGCCACTAGGAGAGATAAGGTGCTTTTCAGAGGTAAATAGGTTAATTAATTAATTAAAGTGATTTAATTAATTAATTAATAATTAAAAAAAGAAAAATCACTTTGGGGAGACAAGGGGATGCAAGAAGTATAAACAAGAGGCAAGGGCCTATATTGATTCATTCATGTATGTTTATCATTTTGATATCTGGCTTCTATCTAGAGAGCCCATACCTTGGGGGTTTTGAGGGTTTTGACTTAACAAACCCTAGAGGATTATTTAGTGGTGAAAGATTCCACCTAGCTTGTCCCAAGCTGGGTCTCGGGGATGCAATACTTTCCCACACCATTCTAGTTCAGATCTACTTAGTGCAGGAGGGTTCTACACCAGCCACAGGCACAGTAAGAGAAGGAGGGCGCACCATTGGGGGTTTCCAGCAAGGGGGGAGCACCATCCATTGAGGGAAGTTTGTTCCAGTTGATTGGAAGGGCTTCTAGAGATTCTAGTACCTGGGTTTTCATTGCAGCGCTATGTCCATTAGATCTAGTGCATTCCGGTGGAGTTTTATGTGTCATTTGATTTATTGGATGCATGGGACGAATTGGAGTAGAGGAGCACACTTCAGAAAGTGATTTCAACCATTTGGTAGATCAGATCTTCATCATTTCGCTTGGGACTTCACTAGGGAGGTAACCAAGACCCAATTTATCATTCTAGTGGTTTTGTGGAGCATTTGGAGGCCTCTAGGAGATAGGCTGAATTATCTAGGGTTTCAAGCATCCAGGGGGGTGCACCATTCCTTGGAGGGAGGCTAGATCCATGGATTTGAGAGGGATCTTGGCATTTTGAGCACCTGGGTTGTTCTTGCAGTTACCTGATCTATTGTTTGGCATATTCAATGGAGCATTTGGGCATCTTTGGCAACAGGGCCGAATTGTTGAGGCTATTTAGGGTTCTAGCAGGGCGTGACATCTTCCAGCTTGGGGGTTGACACTTCATACGAACCAGATATTTCTTGTATTGATATTCATGGTGTATTCAGCCTTTGGAGGCTTATAGTATCTTCTTGGAGCATTTTATAGTATCTCCTATTATTTTATTGGAGCCATATGTTGAGTATTCCAAATCGGCCTCTTCATGGTAGCAAGTTCATCTATTTATGAATAAAATTAGATCTGAGGTGTTTTGGCTTGTCTATCATATTGTTGATCTTGCATATGGTTGAGGTATGTTCCATGTAAGGTCTCTTCCAACAGAGCCTTATAAAACATAAATTTAATTAGAGAAATGCAATCCTAACATCTTTACAATTTCATAACCAACATATAACCATTCAGCGTAATTAAAATTTATGAACAGATCATAATAAATTATATAACACAGTAGAAAGATGAAAATGCATACCTCTAACCGATGCTACTACTGTCCTCCAACTTGCCTGATACTCTACCCAAAATCGTCTAACCTCCCATCCAGCTAGGAACAGAGCCTCTCCGGCTCCCTAGTTCTAGGATTCTGTAAGGATTCCTGGCCCCCGAGCCCAAAACTCCCATAAATAGGTGCCCCCTTGTAATAGTCCTACCACAAGCTTCTCCAGCCAAAACCCATAATTTAGTCTTCCAATATCCCCCCAAAATATCCCCTCAAAAAATGCCCCAATACAGTCTCCTAATATGAAAATAATGCTCCCTGCCAAAAGTCCAAAAGTCCCCCTTCTAGAATGTTTTTGCCCCCTCATATCTCCTTTTCCCCCTTTCTCATCCACCGACTTCTCCCTTCATTAAGACTCAGCCACCTTATCCCTCCATTCAATGCCAACCACCTTATCCCCTTCTTTTAAATGGTTCCATAATTCGATACAAAATAATATTTAATAATTTATTAAACAAGTATTTAATCATTAAATTAATTAATTAATTAATTAAACCAATTCACATTCAACAAATATTTAACTAAGACAATTAATTGACTAATTATTTAAACTATTATACATTAAACAATTAATTAAACAATGACAATTGATTAAATACTTAGGGTTGTTACATACACCCACCCTTCAGGAAACTTCGTCCCGAAGTTAAAGTATTTTATGATACAAGGGAAAAGACACATGGTTCACACATTCATATCAAATAACCAACATTATTAGTAAGTAAGTCAAAAAAACTCATACATACTAGTGTACATGTACAAGAAATGCATGTGTAGCTAGTACATACAAGTCTCGTGCATGTACTAATAACAATGATTATCGCTCTTATAGTCATTTATGTATGCATCCAATCCAATCAATCAGACTATTCATTTTATAAAAGATAATAAACCAATGAAATGTTTGTGATTTCACTTAATTAGAATAATCTAGCTCAACAATTTTATTTAGACAATTGTGGTTTAGTTACGTAATTATGAATATTCATATATACACATTTTCTTTTCAAAAGGAAAGACAATAAATTCCACCATAAAAATAATCTCCATACACTCTCAACTATTTCTACTCATCCTTCCTCCCTAACTTACTTCCATGTTCCATTCCTATCCTTCCTCTGTTGGGCTATCTTGGAGCGTCAACTATATTGACCTAACTCCAAATAGAACCAGTAAGCGGAAGTGTCACTATCTTGACCAAGCTTCCCCAGCATGCAACTGGCAGTCATCATCACACGTCTAGGGGAGTGTGAGCTAACACTGTCCTCCCATGACTCCAAGTTTCAGAGGATACACGGTGGGAAATGCCTCCACCCCTCCTAATAGGACTAGGGTCCACACCCTACAATGGAATATACAGTGGCACCGTGTTGCTGGGAGTTTTGTCATCGTTTATTCGGTTTTGGGTAGTTTCACCTCCTAAAATCCTACACTGGCCCACATATCATAGCAATGTATCCAAACCAATATAATTTCACATACAAAGATTCATACCATATTGTTTCTCGGCCAGTGGTCATGACATCCACTTTCATCATTATCCCTTGGCTATTTCATAGCCCAATAACCTACAGATTAGTCAGTAACACAAACTCATACATATCTATGCATTATCATCATGTAATTGCATACAACCATAATTTCAATTCGGTACTCGCGTACCAACAATTTTAACATCAAGTTTTCAAATTAGAAATAGATCTCATAATATTCCTATAATTCAATTAATGTTACCCTTTCATAGAATTATCATTTACATAATAGATTGCATCATATCCATCATTCAAATAGCATTTAAACCTTCACAGGATTCACATTCACACAGTATATCGCATCATATCCATCATCATCAATAACATTTAAACATTCATAGAATTTACATTCACATAGTAGATCACATCATATCCATCATCATCAATAACATTTAAACATTCATAAAGGTTCGTACATCTTAAAAGTTCAAGTGTATCATTTAATAGTTTCACTGTGAAAAGAAAACAAAGGTGTTTAGGCCTCAAGTAATCCTAGTTGTCTAATTCAAAAGGTGGCATTACATACTCCCAACCTTCGCGAAACATATTCTCAAGGTGGTCAAAAAAAGTGAGGGATAATCTCGTCGTAATGTCTCGGCATCTTCCCAAGTAGCAGATCTTGGACTATACTTGTCCCATTGGACCTTAACTTGGTCTACTAGATGGTTCCTGAGTTGTTGGACTCTACGGTCCAATATGCGTAATGGTTCTACCGTGAGGGTTCCCGCATATGATACTTGTAATTCCTTCCAATTTAGTTTATGTGATTCATCAGCAACATAATGACGTAGAACAGATACATGAAAAACATTATGAGTTTTATGCAAGTGGGGTGGCAGTATGAGACGATAGGCAACAGGTCCAATTTTCTATTGGATTTTGAATGGTCCTATAAATCGAGGTGACAACTTTGTCCCCTTCCTGAACCAAATGGTACTCTTATTAGGCCTGATACGAATGAAAACCTGATCTCCCACTTTATAACTTTGGTCAGTCCTATGTGCATCTGCATAACTTTTATGTCTATCCTGTGCTTCCTTTAGTCTCTGCCTAATCTGAATCACCTGTTCCTCCATCTCTTGAATCAACTCTAGCCCAACTGTTACTTAGTCTTCTAACCTCTCCCAACTCAACGATGTTCTGCATCGCCTTCCATACAGAGCTTTGTAGGGTGGTATTCCGATGGAGATATGAAAACTGTTATTATAGGCAAACTCTACAGAAGGGAGGTCTTTCTCCCAATGGGGTTGATTATCCATGACATACATCCTAAGCATGTCTTCCATGAATTGATTTACTCTCTCGGTTTGCCCATTTGTTTCAGGATGATAAGTTTTGCTTAACTTCAACTGAGTCCCCAACGCTGACTGCAAACTTGTCCAAAACCTAGAAGTGAATCTGGAATCCCTATCTGAAATGATCTTCTTAGGTATCCCACGCAAATGGATGACCTCACTCACAAACATGCGTGCCACATCAGTGACATCATAAGTGTCTCTAACTGGAATAAAATGAGCACTCTCGGTCAACTTATCAACTATCACAAGGATGGAATTGTGTCTATGAGATGTGAGCGGCAACCCCACAACAAAATCCATGAAAATGACTTCCCACTTGGACATAGGAACATCATGTGGTTGTAGGAGGCATGTCGGGTGATGGTGGTTGGCTTTCACTTGTTGACACTCTAGGCACTTGGCGACAAAATGGACTACATCGTGCTTCATGCCTATCCAGAAGAATAGCTTCATCATGTCTGCATACATTTTCTTCACACCCGAATGTGCACAATAAAGTGCTCTATGGGCTTCCTTCAATATGATGTTTCAAATATCCCCACCTTCAGGGATGTACATCCTTCCTCGATATCTTAATAGTTTGTCTGCTTCCAGACTATATCCTTCATACTTTGGATCTAATTGCCTCCCACTTTGGAGGTTTGAAGTAACCTTTAAATACCAACTGTCTCCATGGAGTTGCGTCAACACACATTCCCTCAAATTGACTTTTAAGGGTACCAAGGAGAAGGCACGTGGTCTCCTGCTCAAGGCATTCGCGGCCACATTCTCTTTTCCCTTGATATAGGAAATACCAAAATCGTACTCACTCATGAACTCACTCCATCGCCTTTGCCTGGCATTCAGATCCCTTTGATTGAAGAGGTGTTTTAAATTTTGATGGTCTATTTTGAGCTCAAAGTTTCGCCCTACTAGATAGTGCCTTCAAAGTTTCAAAGCTAGCGTTACAACTGCCAACTCTAAATCACGAATAGCGTAAAGTTCCTCATGATTCTTCAACTTCCTTTACGCATAAGCTATCACTCCTCCATCCAGTTTTAGCATGGCCCCAACCCTTGCTTCGAGGCATCCATGCAGACTATGAAATCCTTTTCCATATCTGACACTCGTAGAATTAGCGCACTAGTTAGTAACCTTTTAAGCTTGATGAATGCACTATCACATTCTTGTGTCCATTCATACCTGACCCCCTTGCGCTGCAAAGTGGTGATGGGTTTCGCTATTTTAGAGAACCCTTCCACAAATCTCCGATAATAACCTGCTAGCCCCATGAAGCTTCTTACCTCATGAGCATTTTTCGGCACTGGCCACTCCATAATGGCCTTTACCTTTTCTGGGTCCATAGAGATTCCTTCAACGGAAATGATATGCCCTAAATAGTGAATTTATTTCTAGAAGAAGGAACATTTTGACAACTTCCCATACAATCTGTTCTCTCTAAGGCAGGACAACACCACTCGCAAGTGTTCCTCATGCTCTCTTTTGTTCTTGGAATAGATGAGGATATCATCTAGAAAGACTTGTACAAAGCGGTCCAAGTACTTTTGGAATACACCATTCATGAGGCTCATGAATATCGTTGGTGCGTTGGTCAATCCAAAAGGTACTACAACGAACTCGTAATGCCCAAACTGAGTTCGAAAGAAAGTTTTAGGAATATCTCCTTCCTTAATTCTTAACTGGTGATACCCTGATCAAAAATCAATCTTTGAGAATATCGTTTCTCCTTTCATCTTATCGAAGAGATCATCTATTCGTGGAATTGGGTACCTATTTTTCACTGTAGCACGATTCAAGTCCCTATAATCTATGCACTGTCATAAGGAACCATCCTTCTTCTTCACAAAGATTACTGGTGCACCCCAAGGTGAGACACTAGGCCTTATTATCCCTAAGTCGAGTAGCTCTTTCAATTGCATTTGCAACTCACAAAGTTTTGGCACTGTCATCCTATACGAAGTCTTAGAAATTGGTTATGCACCAGGTTTTAGCTCAATAGTAAAATCAAGCTCCCTCTCAGGAAGTAACCTTGGCAACTCATTCGGAAAAACATCCTTAAATTCTGACAATACCGGGTACTGATTCAAGGAGGGTCCTTTCCTTTCACTCACTGCTTCCACTACATAAAGTCGACACCCTTGCCTCATGCACCACTTAACCTGCATAGTTGAGATAAAGCATAGAGACACCTTTCTCCATACTCCCTGGATCTCTATTGGCCTTCCTTTGTCGTTAATGCAAAGCACCCTTTTTGCGAAACAATCTACCATAGCTCAATGAGCTTCTAACCAATCCATTCCAATGATTAGGTCATATGCCCCAAGAGCAGTGACGTATACCTTCAACCTGGTAGTACACACCCCCAGGTCTACTAGGCAATTATCAACGCTAGGTCCTACTGCTTATTTTTCTCCCAAAGCCATCTCGACTTGTTTAAAGTCGTCGTGCTCGTAAGCTACCAACCCACTCTTTTCTAATGCAGAGGGTGAAATGAAACTATCTGTACCACCAGAATCAAATAAAATCTGAACATTGATATGATCTAATGTACCTGATGACTCCACCACCGTGGATTGATGTTCTTCCTGGCAATTATTAACCGCTGCGTAAATCTGGTGGTTGCCACTTACTCTTCCCATCAGGTCATTTCCTTCTCTATTCACAAATCCTGATTGTAACTCTGGGCAGTCATGCAAGTAATGGGTTCCTCCATATCCCCAACATGTAACACGAGACTGAACTTGCGCACTACTCTGTGACTGCCTCTAAAATGAGTTCCTTCCCCTGGAACCCCTGCCCCTACAAGCTGCTCCCTGGGAAGGTCGTGGAAATGCCTGTGTCGTTGGTGATGAACAAGATGTTGCACTTGCTGCCATTGAAATACCTGTGGTGAATGTCCTTGGTGCGACTCTATTACCATATGGAGGTGGAGTGGAGCTCCCTCCCCTGGAGAATGTCCTACGAGCCTTCCCTATGAATCCAAGACGATGCGGAAAGGTCGACCTCATACCTCCATTTAATTTCATGTGTTCCTCAACATAACGTGCATTTTCTACTGCTTCCACTACCAAAGACAGTTTCCACATCTGCACCATGGCCCTTATCTTAGGGTTTAACCCATAGACAAAGCGTTCTGCCTGTCATTGATCATTATCCATGTATGAAACATATTTGACAAATTCCATAAACCTGATCTCATATTCTTCTACGGTCATGTTTCCCTGTACTAGAGCATGAAATGATCCCACCTGTTGTTCCTTGTAGTAAGCTGGTAGATATTTCCTTCGGAACCTCTCCTCAAAAATTTCCCAAGAGATAGTGTCCAAGGTAAGGTGTAATTGCCTCTCCAGGTTGCCCCACCAGTTCAGGGCACTGTATCTCAATTGAAAAATTGTTATCTTCGCCTTCGATGTGGACGCATAGTCTCTTAAGGAGAAACACCTTGGCATGCCTTCCAACCATGCCTCGGCACATTTACTGGCACGACCCCCAGCAAACACTAGAAGTTTGATATTCTACAATTCTCTAGTGATGTATTCAGGTGGAGGCCCTCCCCCTGAATCCCTTGACGCTTCTGGATTACCCATTCCATATGGTGGGGGCTCCACTTTGATCCCTGCTGGCTGACACCCCTTTAAAGTCTCATTTATGGCCTCCAAAGAGCGCAAAATGAGGGCCAATTCAGGCGATGGTGTTGGCGGCGCTGGCAGTCTCTGCGTTGATGCCCCTCTGCCTTGATTTCCTCTTGTCCCAACCATCCTGTATACTTGAATCTGCATCAACCAAAGTTTGTGAGGGTGAGTCTAGGACATTTCACATTTGCGCAAATTAAACTAGAAAACAGGGTTAGGCGTAAGTTTTTTTTACTTGTCTGTAAACAGACGTTACTCTCTTTAGGGGAAGTGGCTAGGTTAGGGTTAAAGCATCTAAGCTTGATGTCTTCGCCTAAGAAAACTACTGACTCCCTCACCTGGTAGCTACGCTAGCATTGCCCCGCACTCGCCAATTCCTCTAACTTACCTTCCTAGTGCGCATGAAGTCCCCTTCCGCTTATCCTGGTCTAAGTCCTTTAAACTTTCCGCTTAAACTATTTAATTAGTCACTTTAACTAGTTTTAAATTTAAACATGAATCATAAATTTCAATATAATTTAGACATAATTTAAAACATTAATTACTAATGATTAATTAGTGATTCTATTCCAATGATTAATTACTTTAATTTTATTTTAAAACATATAATATTTAAATTTATGATTTCTTGTGTTATTATTAAATAATCGAGGTTTAACTAAATTTAAGCAATTAAAATTTTAATATTTAATTATAAGAATATTTAATAAAAATAAATTAAATAATATATAAAAATAAATTACTATAATTAAATACAATAAAATAATAATAATAAAAAATTAAAATAAATAAAAAATAAAATAAAATAAAATAAAGCGTGGGCATGCATGATGCCCACATGCCCCACCCCCGTTTCCTCCCGCTCTCATTTACTAAACCCTAAAATCTCATTTTCACACAAGATTTTCCTCTTGCGAGGTCCCTGGCTACACGATCAGCCGCCATGGCCAGCCTCCTCTTTCATTTTCATTTTTTTTTCAATTGCTCAGCAGAAGGAAGGCATAAGGGACATGTGGGTTCGGCCACACAGTCCCTTGGCTGTGCAACCATGTCGTCTTGGGCTCCTTCTTGTGTGGCATGGTCTCGTGAGCTTGGTTCTTAGTTGTTGACTTGACTTTTTACTTGCTTCGTTGCGCCCTGTGTTTGATCTCCCATGTAACCTCAACTTTTGCTATATGGTGTTGGTGCTTGGGCGCTGGCTTGTATGTTGTTGCTTTCTTGGCACTGGCTTGTATGTTGTTGCTTGCTTGGTGCTTGGGTGTTGGATTGTATGTTGTTCTTTTCTTGGTGCTGGATTGTATGTTGTTGCTTGCTTGGTGCTTGGGCATTGGCTTTGTGTTGTGTACTAATTGTGGCCTTTTAGTCTGACTTCTCCTGGTGGCTTGGCACGGGCACTTGGCTTTGGTTGTGGACGTGTCGGAGTGGTTATCGGGCATGACTAGATATCATGTGGGCTCTTCCCGCGCAAGTTCGAATCCTGTCGTCCACACCTACCTGGCCGTAACTGTCATAGATAACACATTTTTTTTGTTTAACAACAAAGGAATCCGATGGAGATTACCGGTTGTTTTCGTTTGTAGTCTTACTGTGTATTTGTGTAGCTTTCTCAAGGATATGCATTAGAGCTTGGTGCTTGTGTATTGGCTTTTCCGTGTAGCTTAGCAAAGGCCTACGAGCTTACGGTATAGGGTTTGACACTAGAGCATGGCTTTGGTGGCTGTGTGTTGGTTGCTTGCGGGCTCCTTTGTGGTTTGGTGCTTGGTCGCTAGGCTCTATCTTGTGTTGTGTGTTCTGGTTGATGATAACCTGTGTTGTTTTGATTGCAGGTGCTTGGATTTCATGTGGTTGCAGGTGCTTGGCTTCCGGCGCTGGCTCATGGGCATTGGTTTGTCTGTTGTTGCTTTGGTAAATAACCTGCGGGCTAATTTTTTTTTATTTTTTTTTATTTATTCTAAACCTCAATTATGGACATTTTTCGATGCTAGGGTTTCCAAATTTCTTACTTCTATTCCTTGAAAATTGAAATTTGAACCGTAAGTCCTGAAATTTTAATTATAATAGTGAACCCTTAAGTTTCTGACATGATCTTTTGAAAATTGGGCTTTTAATATGCCTTACATTTTATTTTTTTTCATGTAGGTGAAATGATATCCTTGTTACTTGACTTCATCCAATAGGGTTTCTGAATTCTGAAGATACATTATAAACGGCTCACGGTTGAACATTCAATTCAATATTTTCTGAGTTTAAATTCTAACACAGAAATATTAAAATAGTATTATTTTTATTGTTTAACTGTAAGCTATTTATGATACGTAACCCAAACTTCATAAATCCTATTGGTTGGATGATCCCAATTTATGTAGGAACACAATGAAATACATAAATACAAATAAAAACAGAGATGCAGCGAAAATAAGACTTCATTTCATTAATAACAAATGACTAAAAAATGCTTACAGACATAATGGAAATAAACTAGCTAGGGCACTGGTAGCTTATCTCTGAGAAGAGATGTGGCAGCTACTGGCCTCTGAACTGCCTGTTACAATGAGGCTCGAAGGCCTGTACATTACTGAGAAACAATTGAAAACCCTAAACAACCAAAAACCTAAACCTAGGAGATGAAACGCCAGAATATGGGCCCCGTTGGGGTAAATTGGTACATCAATTTCCCGGGGTCGTAACTTTGGCATACTATCTCCGTTTGACGCACATGATACATTGTTAGAAATATCTATCCGAGGACTACACTGCTGAAAAAAAATATTGAGTACGAAATAGATTTATATTCATTGGAGCATTCATGCCCAAAAAATGTTGTTTAGGGCCTCAAAACAACTCCGGAAGTTCAGGACCCGAAGAACTGCTAAAAATAGTAAATTGTGCTACAATTAAGGAAACTGAAAAACTTAAAGAAACAATGGTGTGGGTCCAATTGGAATAGGCAGGTGGCCACCAATATCCACCTGGATCAGTCCTCCCCACTTAGGAAGCAATGGTCCCCATTGCATTGAGTTCCTCCATGAGATGAGGAAACTTCTGTTGAACTTGGTCCCTGGTGAGCCACTTGCCCTGGTGAAGGAGTTGGCCTTCTTTGGCAACTCGATATAGCTAGATCCTCTATTGGCAGTTTTTCTTGATCTGTGTGTCCATAATTCGATCAGTTGTGGCTTGTTCCATGCAATTTGGGTTTAACTCTATTGGTGGGAGTTGTTCTACCATGTCGGATGTGTCTAGTAGAGGTGGAAAGTAGGGCCAAAGGCGGTCCAAATTGAACACTAGGTGCAGACCAAGGAATGGTGGAATACCGAGCTCAAAGGAATTGTCCCCTACAGCCTTGGTGATGGTGTATGGCTCATATCAGAGCGGGCGAATCTTGCGGTAGGGTCCAACGAGGTGCTCACTTTGCAAATGTCGCCACACTTTGTCGCCCACCTGGAAGTTGTGTGGTACTCGATGTTGATCATGTCATTTCTTGTACTTAGCATTGGCTCTGTCCAAGATGTCATGAACTTGTTGGTGGATGTGCTGAATGTGCTCAATGAAGTTGTTTGCCTTGTTACCCTCAAACTGGACATGGGTTGAATCTGCCCGAGTAGCCGCAAATGGCATGGCTACGTCAATGGGACATAGTGGTT
>SNQJ01S0000567.1:508952-539194 GCA_010110895.2 Picea sitchensis
ACAGGTTAATTTTGATATTCCCGTATTTGAAGGTCAAATAGATGCAGATGCCCTAGATAAATGGTTAAATCTGCTAGAAGGTTATTTCTCTGTTCATAATTTTTCAGACAAGGAAAAAATCACCTCCGCACTCCTTAAGGCTCTCCCCCATGTCAAATATTGGTTGGAAACTTACTGGGAGCAGAGTTCCACAAAGGAGTCTGGAATATATGGGGTCGAGCCCACTTGGGATTTTTTTGTGGATGCGGTAAAGGAACAGTACTACCCTATTGGAAACTATGAGGACCAATACATGAGATGGACCACACTGTGGCGAGAGAAGGGCCAAGTAGTTCCAGATTTCACCAATACCTTCCATACCTTGCGCACCAAGCTGGGTATCAAAGACTCTGAACGACATTTGGTTCTAAAATACCGTGGGGCTCTACACAGATACATCCAAACTGAAATGGATTTTCTGGATATCTCATCACTCAGTGCTGCCTATCGATATGTTGTTAAAATCGAGCAGAAATTTAAGCACCACAACAACCAAAGTATGACAAAGACATCCCTAACAAATAGTCTCCCGAAAACCAATCCAAGCCACATGAAAAGAAGGGTCACGAGAAGACAAAGAAGGACACCGAAAAATGGTGCGATTTCCACAAAATCCCCTAGCACAACACCGTTGAATGTCGCTCAAAACAGTCATTGGTGGCCGATATCAAAGACAAGGAGCCAAACCCTGATTCAGAATCTGATTCTGAAAATAATGGTAAAAGACAGATCATCGACGCAGACCCCACTGCTATTGGTGCGACCGCAGCAATTCAACCAGAAGAACCAACAGATCCTGAAGAGGGGGAGCGCCTTTTTCATTCAAAGATGTGGGTGAATGGGACCCCGCTGCACTTTATTGTTGATAGTGGAAGCCAGAAGAACCTCATCTCAGCATAGGTCATCAAACAGTTGGGATTGTCGACAACACCACACCCGCAACCATACAACATCGGGTGGCTTCGCCAAGGACGAGATCTTCGTGTCAACCAACAATGTCGATTGTCATACGGCATCCAGCCCTTCAAGGACGAGGTATTATGTGATGTTTCCCCACTAGATGTCTATGATGTTCTCTTGGGCCAACCATATATGTGGAAGCGCCATGTTGTTTATGAGTCTCGACCCCGTAGTGTCATTATTACTTTGGGGGGTCATCTCTATAGAATACCAGAGGTAGTTACAACTATTGTTCCACCTAAAAAGTGTCGCAAGGTAGTATCTCATACTGCAAAATTCAGCTTCTTCACAATCTGTTTGAAAGGGGAACAGAAGGACATTGCAACCACTACAGTTTCGCCCCCTGCACCTTCTATCCAACAGAAGTAGGTCGACAAGGTTGCAGCAAAGCACAAAAATTTATTCTTCACACCTTCCTCTCATGTAGCTCGACTTTTTGAACAGCCTCAACTTCAACAGGTTCATGACGGACTTCCACAAACCAAGCAACGCGACGTCTCCAGCAATACAAGCAGCTCACCCAGATGCAGATCCAGCAAACGCTTTTCCCTCTCCCCCGGGAACTCAACGCAATGGATACCATTGCTTCCTAAGGAGGGAGGATTGATCCAGGTGGATATCATTGGCCACCCACCTTTTCCGACTGGCTCAAAACTGTTTTCTAGCAATTTTGGCAAATTACTATTTTTAGCAGGTTTTAACTTCCGGGGCCATTTTGAGGGCCTAAATGAAGGTTTTTCGAGATCGAGGTTATCAATGATATTTGAAGGAAGATATTGCCCCCAAAATGAATCTCCCCGATGATACCTTTCCAACGAGCTATCACACGCCTAAAACGAAGATCGTGTGCAAAAGTTACGACCCCGGGAAGTTGATGTACTCACTTACCCAAACAGGGCCCACATGACTTTTGGCGCTTCATCTCCTAGGGTTAGGTTTTTTAATGTCTAGGACTTTTGGCATTCCCGTTTATTGTAAAAAGGCCTTCAGAGCCTCATTGTAATCATCTTCTTGCGAATGCGAGTAGTCGTCACATCTCTTCTCAGAGATAAGCTGCCACCATTCTAGCGAGTCTTTCACTCTGTATTTTTACAATCTTTGTACATTTCTCTGATTAATAGAAATCGTGTATTACTGTATATCTGTGTTTATGGTTTCATCTCTGATACATTTCTGTTATATTATTGAATATCTGCAATATCTCTGTGCATTTCTTTATTATATCTCCGCTCTCATTTCGTGTCGAAAATAATCCGGATCACTCGAGCCAAAAACTCCCAGGAACAGGTGCCCCCTTGTAACAGTCCTACCACAAGCTTCTCCATCCAAAACCCGTAATACAGTCTTTCAATCTCCCCCCAAAATATCCCCTCAAAAAATGCCCCAATACAGTCTCCTAATATGAAAATAATGCTCCCTGCCAAAAGTCCAAAAGTCCCCCTTCTTGAATGTTTTTGCCCCCTCATATCCTCCTTTCCCCCCTTTCTCATCCATCGACTTCTCCCTTCATTAATACTCACCCACCTTATCCCTCCATTCAATGCCAACCACCTTATCCCCTTCTCTTAAATGGTTCCATAATTCAATACAAAATAATATTTATTAATTTATTAAACTAGATTTTATTAAATAGGTATTTAATCATTAAATTCATTAATTAATTAATTAAACCAATTCACATTCAACAAATATTTAACCAGGACAATTAATTAACTAATTATTTAAACTAATATACATTAAACCATTAATTAAACAATGGCAATTGATTAAATACTTAGGGTTGTTACATTCCACTACGGTATCTTCTTGTTTATTCCTGCAACACACATTAAATTCATCAACATAAACCCTAAGGCCGAAATCAAGAGGTCAACCTGCAAGTAAACACATATAAACAAGTACATCAACAAAGTGTTTGACAAAATGCCACAACCAGTAAAAATTTAAAAAGACACCGAAAACTGTGATGTTCCATGTATGTTGGCTTCGGAACATTACAACTTTATCTTGAATATTTAAGTTTCGATGTTAAGTATAATTTGAAAATTATGCAATTATATCGTAGAAAATAAACACAGAACAATTCATTATTTTAAAGAAAGGATGATACTTTGTAACATGTTAATTATTATTGCCTCTTGGGTGTAGATTAGTTGGTTATAAATTTCATTGTTAAGCAACTCCTTGTGGTGTGGTTGGCTCATACCTCGACTAGCCATGTGTGTCAAGTGTGAGGTAGCCGAAGGGGTTCATAATTGACCTTGTGATTACGAGCCTGCCCTAGTTGCCAATTCCTTAAAATACGAAAAAAAAAAAATGACAATTATTATTTATGAGTTGTATAAAACATTGATCTTCCACTATTATTTTTGATGTATTTATTCAATGTATATCAATGAACATAAATATTAAACATAATACACCTTTGCATAATTTGGAGTCAAACAACTGCCAAATTAAACCTTTAACAGTTGTTTTTTAATTACCATCTTCAGATTGGGATCGAGTATTCGTTTGAGCAATTTGTGAGCACCTACAGATAGCCATTTTGAACACTTTGAAGTTTATACCCATAAAGCTTCACAAAGCCAAATAAAAATATCTTTCAGAAAAACTAAAATAACAGTTCCCCTAATTTTGTTAGTAACTTACCACACGAGCACAAAGTGCGTTAGTTGTCACGTACAAGAAGCACGTCTATATGTTTGAAGAAAATTGTAAATAGATTGAATGGAAGAGCCACACCTCTCTTCTTTTCCTTTGCCTAAAAATCCACTCTACTATGTAGTTACCAGCTTTAATTTTACCTAGGGTTATTTTTGTCATAAGTCCTTTGGTGTCCTTGATGGTGGATCAAGGACAACACCTTCCTCCCATATTCTCAGGCTCTCTTCTCACTAGTGGTCAGGTAGAAACCAGAAAAATACGAGGACATGCTTCACACAAACGCTATAAAGGTAAGGGATACTTGTTTGACTAAAGAATTTCCATAGGAAATTTAATTAATTATGTTTCAAACAAAAGGACACCAAGGCATTTAGTTTGCAATTTAATCAAATTATTTTTTATTATTTCCATGTCTTGAAATCGATCTTTTGGAGATAGTTGCCTCCTAAGTGAATTTTTTATGGCACAACAAACATAAACGAGGAGGAGACCAAGCAGAGACATGTGTATCTAACAACTCATAAAAATCGACAACTTGCTTACAGTCATGGGACTAGCCTCAATGTTGGATGAAAAAATGATCTATCCAAGTTATAAAAATATATTATAGATGCAATTACTTGTATTCTATCAATTCCATAAACACGAGTAAATCCGGTGCATATACCTTCAAGTTCATGATGTAGTAGGCTGAGCATATATGAATGAATACTTCACAATGAAGACAATAATAGTGAGTCATACATTCAAGTAGAGAACAACATTACTTTTTAATATGCGTTGTTTTTCTAATTCTCCTTTTTGATAGATTATGATGGAATCATTACTTTTATTGCAAATCCTTGACTATTAACAAGGCATAATGCTCTACATTTTTGGTAGATTATGATGGAATTATTACTTTTATTGCAAATCCTTGATTTAATGTTATGCATTGTCACATAAAGAAATCATTAGTCTCCCTCTCATCAACATAATAACATATGAACAAATGAAGACAAGACACCTTCCCTAGTAATATTGGTTGTGCATTAAAAGCCACATGAAAACTAACAAACAAATATGTCAAACAATTTTTACGCAAATACTCAACAACAAAGGAAACTCTTACATCAAAGAAATAAAGATGTGTTTTTCTCAAAAAGAGCTTTGAATTACATACAAACCATCACAACTTGAAGTATATATTCACCTAGCCTCAACTTAGTAGTTGATATCATTTCAATGGTCATATCTACATCATGCATGCCAAAAAAGGATGTCATTCCATCAATAAATCACAAATAACAAGAAGTTGATATTTTATGAATGGCATTGGCACTTACTTGGGGTTCAATTTATGAAAACCAAGTTTTGCAGTAAAATGGTCATATGAACAAAAACACTTCATTCTTGGTTCATGATAAGTTATATGAGCCTGAGATGCAAAATCCAAGGAAAACAAGATTGAGAAACAAATAAAACACAACCAAAATGATTTCATATTTCATTCAATTTTTCACTATAATCTATATTGATATCCATTTTTACTTTTTTGTAGACTAAATGTGTCATACAAGATAAGGATCCAATATTACGAGAAGTAGAGATATTACTTTTGTGTAGACTAATTGTGGCATAAAATATGTGGATGCAATGTATAACTACTTTAGATATACATTCAACTATCACCTCACCTCCTAATATAGTTGACTTAGTTGCTACTTTCACCACACCTAGCATTGTTCTTTCTCAAATTCTTACTAGAAATCTAGTAGTGCATAGTCATCCTACATGGCCTTAATCCTTGATTGAGAATTGAATAGACACCAATACTAATATCACCCTCTTAGTATTAATATCCTATGATATTTTTTGAACTTACTCTATACATATTTCTCTAGTTCAAAATGGTAGAGTTATGACCATCTTGTATGTGTATAGATCTTACTACCCACTCCTTATGTCCTTAGGCCATTTGACATCTAACTACAAGTTTCACCACCTATTTTCATTTTGACTATTATACCTTCATCAAAATATGTTCCTCATTTCATCAAATTATCTAGTGCCCAAGTGAGTGTATATGCTACTCTTGTTTTATATACAACTCCCTCAGTTACTTAATCTAACCTTCCTCTAGTTTGAGTTATTGAGTTGATAGTTACACCTATAGTTAATAAAGAGAAAGGTATGGTTAATCCTATAGTGTTTATAATATCTCAATATCTTACACCTCATAGTGATTAAAATTTTTGGCATGGACCCTTCTTAGATGAGTAACTTTCACTTAATTTATTATGGCATCCTTTCACCCTAGGAAGGTACCTTAGGTCCTCTTTAATAACATGCCTTTAGCTAAAACATATTGATTCGCATCCAAGTAATTGTTATAATAATTTAAAAATAATACTCTGTAGAGGTAGAGATATGCTAGCTTATGGCCACCAATTCTAACACTAGAACTAATGATTATGATAAGCTTATAGATGAGAATAACTAATGTATTGGTACAAAGAATTTTTTTGATAAATTATAATGATAGAGGCATAATAACGGATAAATGAGACAAGATCAACTTCAAACCACCCACTTTATAGTCAAGTCCTAATAAAACCACTTTTATGTAATAACCTAATAAGTTAGATAACTAGTTTTGATGTAATAACCTAATAAGTTGACACTTAGTTTTAGTAAGTTTGATCACCACCCATAGTTAAAATAATGTTTTTTTATTATTAATCAAAGCTTTGAACTTACCACAACCTTCCTAATTACTCCACAAAGAAGTGATTCACCTGGAAGAGGATCCTTCTCAATAATAATAGTTGACAATTACCTAAATTATAATTATAACACCTCTTTAGCCACAAAATCACTCCACAAAGAAGTGATTCACCTAATAATAAGCTGACACTTAGTTTTAGTAAGTTTGATCACCACCCATAGTTAAAATAATGTTTTTTTTTATTAATCAAAGCTTTGAACTTACCACAACCTTCCTAATTACTTCACAAAGAAGTGATTCACCTGGAAGAGGATCCTTCTCAATAATAATAGTTGACAATTACCTAAATTATAATTATAACACCTCTTTAGCCACAAAATCACTCCACAAAGAAGTGATTCACCTAGAAGAGGATCCTTGCTCAATAAGAATAGTTGACAATTACCTAGATTATAATTATAATTATAACACCTCTTTAGTCACAAAATACACAACTCAAGATCCTCATGAATCCCTTCCCTAGTAGTTAAAATTCAATAATTTATTTCGTTTGCAAACCTTCCTTTAATCCTTTTGGGGTCCATACATTGTCAATTTATTACAGAAAGTTCTTCACCCAAATGTCAATGCGATGACATAAATGCAAGTAAGTACTATTACTTCTTTCCGATTCTAACCCGTAACCACCATGACCCTCAATTATCATTTTATCTTGTCTATTCTAGGGATATCAGCATATGCGCATTTGCATAGAATTATTTTATGTTTGATTTGTTTTATGTTGCCAACACTTTTGATATGGATTGGTATTATACATTATATGTTATAAATAATTTGATTATGTATTGTAAAATATATTATATATAATATATCACATATATTAAATAATTTGTAATTTGATTATGTATTGCAAAATATATTATATATAATATATCACATATATTATATTAAATATGTTATATATAATTTGATAATGTAGTGTAAAATATATTATATATTATATATATATTATATAATATAATAATTATATAATAAATGTTTTATTTATTAATGATGTAGATTATGATCACGTTGACTACAACAACAATGATGATAATGACGATGGTAATGGAAATATTAACAATAACTAAAAAAAAATGCAAACAACTAAGGCTCTCTAGACACAAATCACACAAAAGCAATGATATATAAAGAAAAATGAGAGACACTTTCATGGTATTTATATTGTATATGTTTATGGGGACACTTACATAGTCTTTAGTCTGCACCTACATTGTCATTTATACTAGCCATGATTTTATCAACTAGGTGATGAATTACATCCCAGACACTTCTCCTCATTCTCTAGATGTTAGCTAGGGTAAACTATAGATTCTTTAGAACAAAAGGTTGACTCAAAAGCTCATGGATAGATCATTATATAGCTCATCAACAATTGGCTCACTAAGAGAAAACATGTCACAAAGTGGGATTCAAACTTGGGTAGGGAGGGTAGCAATGGATCATCTCAATTATTAAAGGTCAAACACCCCCAATAATATAGGTATATTTCATTTAATCAACATGTCCTACTCTACTAAGAGACTAAGGGGTGCTATGAATATTATTCAAAGATCTATGACTGAAATTTTGTACTATAGAAAATCTTGAACACGGATTAAAATAATCGTCAATTAAAAAAAAATCCTTAAACAATTGAGAATTGGATAGCAGCCATTGCACAATCTTATACACAGAAAATAGTATTGTATTACTTACAATAACCTAAGATACATCACACTTAAATAAGTGTTGTGAGATCCAACTTATTCCACTCTTGGAGGGAGAGGTTGAGAGAATCTCTCAACATCCTCCAACAAACCCAATCCAATCCCTAAACTCTAGAATGTAGCATTAATTAGGCATTATCTCTAACACCCCCGTTAATGCCTACATTCCAAAAATTTACAAATTACATAACAAAAAGGGTTACAACACCTTGTCTGGCATGATCTTCATCAACGTATACACCCACTCTGACGCCTCTGGAATCCGCTCTTTATCATCCTCATCTTCGAGCTTTCCTTTCAACTCATTTAAAGTATAAATGTTTCAGATCATCATTCTTGCACTTGTACAATAGACAATATTGACAAACTTGTCTCACCAGGGCTTCCATGAGAAAAGTTGTCAAGTAATGAAGCATCCTATGGACATACCTCAATCTGTCAGATATTTCGCTTTCGACTATCCGTCAGTTTCTAGAAAGGTTGTCTAGATACAAAATGTCCTCAACATTCAATTATACAAGGTGACTTCCAATAAGAACATTTGTTCTTGAAACCGTGGCTGCCAGCTTATATCAAGATACAATAGTTCCTACTTTCTTTTACATAAACACGTAAACATATAAAAAAGTTTAAACATTAACAAACGTACATAAAAAAAAAACTTTAAGCACGCCACTCATATATATATAAGGCAAGTTATGACTTTCTATGGTGGCTCTTCCTTCTTCTCATTGCACGGATCATAGCATGCACATTGATCCACGAACAACACATACTTCATCGCCTCGTCTGGAAATGAAGACTCCTGCATATTTCTTCAATTTGTAGTTTTTTTAGTTTATGTACATATTTCATGCAATTCAAGCATATCATAGAGCTTGAAATCCTCTTGACAATGCATTTCTTGATGGAATTGCTCCATATCTGAATCAGAATAGTACTTGATAATGCCATGTAAACTTGAATAGATTGTAGGGTTTCACGACAGTTCACTTCAACGGATTTTCTACGATCTCTCCTTTGATTCTCCGTTGCTACGCAGAGGCAACCTGGAACAACAAAGAGGCAAAATTGCAGTAATTTATGGACAGCACCATAAATATCTGCCTGTTATCTGTTGGCCTTCAATCGTCAAAGCATCCTATAAAAGGTAACTCACTAACTTGGCATCTGTGGGAACGCAACACCTCGCTGGGGATCTCTCAATCTGTTGTATACATGGTGCCAAAAATCATGGCCTTAATTCAACTATTTTGTAGAACTAATAAGTCTCAACAGTGGCCAGATGCATCAAGCATCTTATAATTCATATGTTCTTCATACACAATTGAATTAAAAGTACCTAAATACAAATATACATAGAAATCATCAAGAACTGTGACGTCTTAAACAAGAAAGCATCGAAAATAGTCCTTTCTTCATGCACAAAGAAAATATATATCACTGGAAAACAGACATTGACAGTAATGAATCTTCCAGGACAACATAAAATGCCATGAATTTGAAGGCAACTTTCCGGTGAACCTTCGCAGATCAAACATAGCACTTGAATTCTTCGTTGTGGATTTCCTTCTCTCACAATTTCTCTTTGAACGATGGCAGCTCTCTAACACAGATTTGGTTTGCTTACTGCTATGATATCAAGAGTATTGAACATACAGAGGAATCGATCCTAACAACGTTGTTCTCCCAAGGCACCAACGACTTACTTCAACAATGACTCTTCTCAAAAACTTCATGACCTCTACTTCAGGCGATGGAAACCATCACAGTTGATTTATACTTCACAAACCAACACTCAACAGTCATTGCTCCTTAGCTCTAATACCAAATTGAGAATTGGATAGCATCCATTGCACAATCTTATACAGAGAAAATAGTATTGTATTACTTACAATAACCTGAGATACATCACACTTAAATAAGTGTTATGAGATCCAACTTATTCCACTCTTGGAAGGAGAGGTTGAGAGAATCTCTCAACATCCTCCAGCAAACCCAATCCAATCCCTAAACTCTAGAATGCAGCATTAAATAGGCATTATCTCTAAATCAAATAAGCAAGAATAAATGGATGAAAGATTAGTTTTTATACACAAAAATGTGTATAAGGGAATAGGATGTCACTTAAGAGATGTTAAGTGATTAAAGTAACTTAAGCAACATTTATCAAAGGAATTTTTTTTTAGAAAATAGGATTTCACATTTTTTTTTCACAAAATTTTAACATTAAAAAGGATTTTTTTCAACAAATATTGAATTTCAACCCCACATGTTTCAACCCCAAATGTAATAATGATTGATTATGCTTAGTCACATAAATCCATTAATTCAATTTCAAATTGCTTTTCTACCCAATGAATTTCCCATTCAGTTTAATCTTTAGTCAAACTCACTAAACTCTTATCTAATTAATTATTTAACATTTTAGTTCATTCCTTGTCCCATGTCCCTACGCAGTGTTCACTTTCTCTTTCAACTTACATTTAATATCATGATCCATTCCTAAATAACCTATCTTAATTTAGATGCTTGGAAATGAAACTAGTTTTTGATGTAAATGTACATCTATAGGATTTTAGATTAGGATTTACTTAGGTTTCCATTTCAAAATTTATCTTCCAATTTTATGTAAAACACATTTAACAAATTATTATATAAAATAATCCCAACCCCTCCTTCAATTTCATAAGTTTTATTTTACGGAATAACAAAATATAATTGGTTAGGTAATTCCACTTATGTTTGAATTTTAATTTTCTTAAATTTTCATTTAAATAACGTATTTTTTTCTTAGGAAAAAACTTTAAAAAATCTAGCTTTTTGTGAATGCAAGCTCTACCACACCTTTGGGATTTTAGTTTGGTTTTAATAATCAATTTAACACCTACATCAACTTTGTGGAGTTATCATGTTGGCATTATTTGTATCTTTCAATGATTTTTTTTTAAGTGATGATAATTTAGATTTGTTTTAACCTATTCACACAATCACCAAGTCCTAATCAATCTATCTTTTTATTTTTAATCATTCATGCATCTATCTCAATGATAAAATAAATATTAATGCACCATCTTTATAGAATGAAGTTTATATGTAAGATAAAAAAATGATGAACCCTTTAGATCTTTTGTGGTTTCATGTTACTCCATCTTATGACAATATATGTCCCTCGCTAAATATGGTAATTCCCTATATTGTTACCAAGAGTTTAGGGACAATGTGTTGTATTCTTTTTCCAAATAACGATATTCCAAATAACGATAAGGTACTTAGGTGAGGTAGTTTAATGTAGCTAAAGAACTTTTAATTGTAAAGTTACTTTTTAAGATTGTACGGGGTTTAACGAAAAATAATAATTGTAATCTTTGACATGTATTTATGATCCATATTTAATAGTGGAACGAACTGATTAACAGACTGAATACAATAAACACAGAAATATGAAGAATAACACAGATATCCAGTGAACAATATCTTTTATTGAATAATGAAATAGGCTGAAACTGTAAAACTATAGAACTGAAACACTTGCTCGAATGGTGGCAGCTATCTCTGAGAAGAGAAGTGCCTGTTACGTGCATCCGTCTGAGAAGAATCGATTACAATGAGGCTCCAGAGGCCTTTTTGGATATGACTCATGAATGCCAAAACCCTAGACATCCAAAAGGCTAACCCTAGAAGGTGAAATGCCAAAAGTCATGTGGGCCCCTATGGGTAAGATGATGTAAGTTGGTACCTCAACTTCCCAGGGTTGTAACTTTTGCATACGACCTATGTCTTAGGCGCGTGATACCCTGTTGGAAAGGTCTTTTAGAGAACTACACATTCCTCCATCAAACTCTGACTTTGTCTACATTTTGGCTGTGGCGAGCCAAAAAAACAATGTTTAGGGCCCCAAAACAACCCTAGAAGTACAACAAGATGTGCTAACATGAAAACATACAAAATAATCCAGTTGGATTAGGCGAGAGGCCACCAATATCCACCTGGAGGATGTGTGGGGCTTCAGACAACCCCAAAAGTGTAGAACCCACAATTACAAAGAAGTACAGAAGAACGTGTTGAAATAAAACAGACAAGAGGAGCCAGTTGGAATAGGTGGGTGGCCACCAATGTCCACCTAGATCAATCCTCCCCCCTTAGGAAGCAATGTTCTCCATTGCGTTGAGTTCCCCCATCAGGTGATGAAACTTCTGTTGGATTTGGCCTCGGGTGAGCCACTTGCCTTGATGTAGGAGTTTCCCTGCCTTGACAACCCGATAAAGTTGGATCCTCTGATGGCGAGTTCCCTTGAAATGTGTGTCCATTATATAATTAGTGGATGCTTGTTCCATGCAGTCAGGGTTGAGCTCTGTTGGTGTCATTTGTTCTGCAATCTTTGAGGTGTCCAATAATGGCGAAAAATCTTGCTGAAGGAGTTCCACATTGAACATTGGATGCAGGCCAAGGAAGGGTGGAGTGTAGAGCTCAAAAGCATTGCTACCCACAACCTTGATGATAATGTAAGGCCCATAACGAAGTGGATGAAGCTTCTGATGGGGCCCCATGAGACGCTCCTTCTGCAAATGTAACCAAACTTTGTCGCCAACCTAAAACTGGTGTGGTACCTTGTGTTGATCATGGTGTTGTTTGCACTTAGCATTGGATTTTTGCAAAATATCCTGGACCTGTTGGAAAATATGTTGAATCCTCTCAATGAATCTGGTGTCTTTTTCATTCGCAGGCTGATCATGGGAAGAGTCTGTCTGTGTGGTGGCAAGAGGAAGTGCAACATCAATGGGTCCCAAGGGTTGGAATCCCAGACCCACCTGAAAAGGGCTATGGTCGGAGGAGCTATGGAGAGCCATGTTGTAACTGTGTTGAACATAGGGAAGACTCTCGTGCCATGTACGTAGATGATTAGAATTGTATATACGCAAGATGTGCACAATCATTCGATTGACGACCTACGTTTGGTCGTCAATTTGCGGGTGGAAAGCAGTGGATTTTGTGAGCTTGGTGTCCAACAGAGACCAGAGACTCGACCAAAATGTGTTGAGGAACTTGTTGTCCCGGTCGAAGATGATGGTTTGTGGTATCCTAAAGTGGACCCACACTCGTTCGAAGAAGAGCTTGGCAGTATCTACCACTATGATATTCTTCTTACAGGCTGTGAGGATGGCCATCTTCGAAAACCGATCAATGAGAAAAAATACACAGTCATTTCCTTGCTTGGTGGATGACAAGCCATACATGTAATCCATTGATATGGATTCCCAAGGCTTCTTGGGAATAGGAAGAGGGGTGTATAAGCCTTGCTTCTTGATGGTTGGCTTGGAAATGGCACAGACAATGCAAGATCTGATATACTTGTTGATTTCCTGTCGAAGTTTTGGCCAATAATTTTTTTTTCTAAAGAACGACCACAATTTTCTCCACGCCAAAATGTCCTGCCACCTGAATGTAGTGGGCTTCCCAAATCAGCTTTGCACGCTCGCTTGTAGGAACACAGAGATGGCCCAAGTGGTATAAGATTCTATCTTGAATGTGAAAATCAGTGACGGTTGTTCCTATACCCAAGAGTTGATGGGTGGTGGCGAAGTCCAGATCTTGCTGATAAAGTTGGGGCCACTCACATGCTTCATGTCCACAGGAATGGAGCACAGTGGTGAGTACAACCACAGGAGGCCGAATGATGTAGTCAACGACACGATTGGAGATACATGTCTTATACTTAATGTTGAGATGGAATTGTTGCAAGTAGGTGGACAACTTATGATGGCAGTCGTTTTGCAATTTCCCCTGTGTCTATATAAACTGCAGAGGTTATGATCAATGTGTATGATGATAGGCTTGTACAATGGAATACATTTCCTTGTCATAGGTGGGGTATTTCCGGACAGTATCGAAGAGTGTCTCACTATGGTATGCCACTGAATGCCCATGTTGAGTGAGAACTGCGCCCACAACATAGTCAGATGCATCAGTCTCAATCTTGAACGGTTGTTGCATATCAGGAAAGGAGAGTACCGGAGTTGAGCACAAGCGATGATTTAGATCATAGAATGCTTGTTGCTTCTCCTTCCCCCACACAAAATTGGCCCTACCACTGCCCTTGGTCACCTGGCTGAGGGCCCATGCAATATGGGAGAATCCCAACATGAACCATTGGTAGAAGTTGTCTAGTCCCAAGAAGCTCTAAAGCTCAATCAATGTGGTCGAGGTTTTCCAGTCACTAATGACTTGGATATTAGTTGGATCAACATGTACCCCATGCTCATCAACAATGTAGCCCAAGTATTGGACCCTGTTCATGCCAAAAAATCATTTTTCCAAGTTGGCATATAGATTTTGTTGTCGCAGAGTGCTCAAAACCTGTCGAATATGCCGCATGTGCTCCTCCCACATTTTGTTGAAGATGAGGATGCCATCCAAATATACCACCACAAAGGAGTTGGTGAAGGGTATCAATACATCATCCATCAACCTCATGAAAGTGGTTGGTGCATTCGTTAAGCCAAAGGGCATGACTAGCCATTCGAGGTGACCTTCTTTAGATTTGAAGGTTGTCTTACATACATCAGTTGGTTCGATGGGAACCTAGTGGTAGCCAGAATTTAGGTCAATCTTGTTGAAGAAATTTTCCCCCTTGAGTTGGTCAAGAAGGTCATTAATCTTGGGAATGGGTTACTGGTTCCTGAGTGTGATTTTGTTTAAGGCTCTGTAATCAATGCAGAGTTGCCATGCCTCATCCTTCTTATACACCAGTAAAATCGGGCTTCCGCAAGTGTTGTGAGGGAAATCCCCTTACGGACTAGCAAATAGGGTTATCTTATGCATGCAGATATGACCAAAAGAAAATCTACTTTCTACCTTCATCCCCAGACTTAAACCCCATTCCTTTTCAGGAAATACATGGTTAGACCAACATACCTTGTTCTAGATGTTCGATGTCGATCCCCCTTCACGCTTGATCGCTTGTTGGTAGTTATCCTCTCAAGATTGACCTGCGTACAAAACAAGCAACAAACTACACATGTATTTTACCTATAGACTAATGGGTTAGAGATTCAAACATATATTTACTAAACTATGAAGAACTCATATAGTGGGACGGGAAAAGCATTTATTTATTATTAACTTTAATGAATCAACTTACAATGTCGAGACCGGCCACTGCTCCGTGAATCCTGATTCTGGGCTCCTCTTCAAATGTCCTCCAACTTCTTTGCTTTGTATCTCTTCTTGCACAAGGATGGCTAAAGGGTTGGGACAATAGGAATATGCAATTGGGCAGAGTTTCTTTACTCTCTTTTTTCCTCCTCCAAATGGGACCCCTAGCACTTCTTTTATAGGCTAGAAGAAGCTAGGTATTTGGACGAACCCTCGGCCATGCATGGCCGGGAGTTTCAGTTAACTCACCCAAAGCTGTGTGTTCCGTCGACAACTTTCCTTTTTTCATGCTTTTGTCAGTCCACACGGGTTGTTTTAGGTCAACTAGCGTGTACACGCGTGCAGTAATAGAGTAGGGCGCATGGGCCCTTATAAAAGAGGTTTTTTAAAGAGTTGTTCAACAATGCTTTTGGCAAAGAAGGGATCTGAGATGGCCTGATGCCAGGTAAGCATGTATGGTGCAAATTAGGGTTATAACAGCAAGGGGAGGGGTTGAGTCCGATGTGCCCCTTTTGAAGCAGCTCTTGGATCTGTCTCTTGATTTCATCATTTTCTATAAGCGAGCAACGATAGACTGGTCCATTAGGTAGAGGTGCATCGGGGGTCAGATCAATTGGATGCTTGACTTGGTAGTGTGTCGGCACCCCTGTAGGTGAGGAGAAGATGTTTATGTATTATTCCACGATCCCATCCACTTGATTCAACTACAAAGAGAGGCTCTGTGTAAAGGCCATGGATGTGGCAGTGACCTTTTACTTACTATGAGCACGGATTTCAAAGAAGATGAACTTCCTGGTATGTGAGATGACCTTACTGCATTGCTTAGCAAAGATTAAAGAAATAGAAGTAGGCGGCACTACCTCTGGTATCATGTACAATTTTTTACCCAAAGTAATAATAACATTGTGGGGTCTAGACTCATACACAACATGACGCTTCCAAAAATATGGTTGTCCTAAAAGAAAATCACAAACTTCAAGGAGAGCAATATCACACAGTACCTCATCTTTGAAAGGATTGATGTCGTAGGGTAGACGACACTATTGGATGACACAAAGATCTATTCCTTAGAGAATCCAGTCGATGGTGTAGGGTTGCGGGTGCAGTGTCGTTGGCAGGTCCAGCCGCTTGACTACCTCTACTGAAATCAGGTTCTTCTGACTCCCGCTATCGACAATGAAATGAAGCTGAGCGCCCTTTACCCACATCTGTGAGTGAAATAGGCATTCTCCTTCCTTTGTTTCTTTTGGTTCGCTTGGTCGGAATTTGGTGGTAGTGATAGTGGCACTGGATTCAACATTAATAATCCACTTCCCTCCTTCAGGATTTGATTCAAAATCATAATCTTCCTCTGAATTGGAAGCCTTCGGTTCAGCCATGAGTGATTGATTGGAGTGAAATTCTTCGGTGTTGTGCCAAGGGCTTTTATGGTACTCACACCATTTTCACGTGTCCTTCTTCCTCTTCTCATTACCCTTCTTGTGTTGTGGCTTGGACTGGTTGTCCTGAGGATGACCATCTCGACTTGGTCCCTTGCTGTGTGGGTTGGGGATGCATTTTCCCTGCTTCGGCTGTGAGGGGTTTGCAGATCCAAACTCTCGTCTTTCCTTTTTAAATTTATGCTCGATCTTGATTGTGTATCTATAAGTCATGCCCAATGAGGCGATGTCCAGAAACTCCATTCATGTTTGAATGTATCTATGCAAACAACCGCGGTATTTGAGCACCATATGACACTCATAGTATTTCATACCCAATTTGTTGTGAATGGTATGGAAATTATTGGTGAAATCTGGTACTTTCTAGTCCCTTTCTTGACGTATTGTGGTCCATCTGGTGTATTGGTCCTCGTAGCTTCCAACAGGGTAGTATTGTTCTTTGATGCCGTCCTGGAAGGAATCCCATGTAGGGGCCACCAAAAACATTGCAGATTCCTCTATTTCCCTTTGCTCAGAGTAAGTATCCCACCAATATTTAACATGGGGAACGACCTTGAGGAGTGCAAAAGTGATCTTTTCCCTATCGAAAAAATTGTGGACTGAAAAATACCCTTCCAGCAGATTCAACCATTTATCTACAACATCTACATCTATTAGTCCTTCAAATAATGGAATATCAACATTTACTTGTACCTTGAAGGGGGTTGCATGACCACTTAATGAAGATGATTCTCCTGTGGGAAGTCGTCAAAGGATCTGTGTGAAGTTGTCCATCATTTCATTCCTTTGTCATGCAAGGGCTTCCTCCAGAAACATTTTAATAGGATCTCTTGCTCCATCATATTTATTTTTGTCCCCCATGGGTTGTTTTCAGGCTTGGCATGACCAATCTTACAATGTATCGATTGGTTCAAGTCCCAACTTCTTGTACCCAGATATTGTCGAGGACATGCACGAAGAAAAATAAATGAAGAGTAGACCGGATACCACTAATCTAGAATTATGAGCGGAACGCACCAATTAACAGATTGAATACAATAAACACATAGATATGAATAATAACATAGATATCCAGTTAACAACATCTTTTATTGAATAATGAAATAGGCTGAAATTGTAAAACTACAGAACTGAAGCACTTGCTCAAATGGTGGTAGCTATCTCTGAGAAGAGATGTGGTTGCTACGCGCATCCGTCTAAGATGAATCGATTAAAATGAGGCTCCAAAGGCCTTTTTGATATGACTAATGAATTCCAAAACCCTATACATCCAAAAACCTAACCCTAGAAGGTGAAACGCCAAAATTCATGTGCGCCCCTATGGAAAAGTTGGTTTAAGTTGGTACCTCAACTTCTCAAGGTCGTAAATTTTGCATACGACCTCTAATTTAGGCATGTGATAGCCCGTTGGAAAGGTCTTTCAAAGAACTACACATTTTGTCATCAAAATTTGACTCCGTCTACATTTTGATTGTGGTGAGCCAAAAAAAAACAATGTTTAGGGCCCCAAAACAGCCCTGGAAATACAACAAGATGTGCTGACACGAAAACATACAAAATAAGCCAATTGGATTAGGCGAGAGGCCACCAATATCCACCTAGATCAATTTATGTACTTATGATTTTTTCTAAGGACACAACACTTATTCATAAATGGTAAGTATGTGGTACATCTGTTTCACTAACATGGATACTAAACTGTGCAATTTAATTGGTATATCTCTACTTATTAATTCATTGTAGTAAATGAATAAAATAAAAATTACAAACTAAATTTAAATGCATAAAACAACTCTAAAGTAAAGAATCACCTACACAACAATAACATATATATACATTTGAAATCCAAACTTGGTAAAACCATAACTTTTTGGCTCTCTTAGAAATGAGATAAAATTACATATATGATAGTAAAATAGTTTCAATCTCTCAATAAGATATCTTGGAGTGATCTTACTATTTTTGTGCAATTCAAATTCTTACAAGATTCAATCAACCATTACAATATTGTGGATGAGGCCTTCCTAGGTCTTAATCATCCTCTTAACCTTATGTAATATCACCAGCATGAATATGGTTTACTTACTCTTCTCTGTAAAAGATATATTTGTTGTCGGCAACAACCTTCACTCCATCTACCATGGACAATAATCTCATCCTTTCACCCATTCAGTCTCGAAACATGTTGTCACTATCAAACACCTCTTCTATTTTCAAAGCCAATTCATTATTCATGTTATTTTTTTATACAACATTGGGTCTTCTTCTTCATTAGTACTCTTGAGTAGCTTTTACATTGAATTATTCAAGAGCTCCCTCCTCCTTCATTCTATTTAATAAAACCTTATGTATGAAGGAAAAGGAACATGGGGAAAGTAAAAAATGCCTCTGGATATCTACCATGATTCACTATAAGACTAACCACCTCCCTCAACCAGGGATGAAAATATCTAATTCATTTGGTCACTAGGTCAATCCCCTCTTTTTTCTCAACTTATGCTTACTCAACAATGTCATTCCGCAATGGTCTCCAATTGCATTTTGTCCTTTTAGCAACATTCCACTTCAAATTTCCTTTCATTCTTGTCTTCTTGTGTTTTGGTGCTTACATTATCATTGTTCGAACACTCAATTTTGTCGATTGCTTGTAAGAAGTAAGTCTCTTTAACCATTCATTATTTTTTTTGGATCCATTTTAGATCAACACCACCTTCAAGTTAGACCCAACATTGTATACCATTTTGTGGTCTAATGACAAAGTGATTCAAATTGTTGGAAGTTATATATTTCTTATTTTGGCTATAGGATTAGCATTACTTGTATGGTGGAGTCATAGTGTACATATTCATGTGTCTAATGAAAATTTTGTTTATATATATATATCCAAAGAAAAAAAGCATAACCTTTATTAAAAGAAATAAAAATTACATTCTGAATAATGCATACAGAGAGCATGCATTTAAGTCTAAGATAGATTTCATCCCTAAGAGGAAGAAAAGCACAACAAAAATGGCCCTCAAAAAGCAGCCTCGGTACATATGGAGTCAAACACAGGAAATAGCGACCGATCTCAGCCAATAAACAACAGAAAGGCAGATCAGAAGAGAACCTAGACGGACCAAGCCAGAGCGGCAAAAAAAACCCTCAAAATATGGATGCAAAGGGACAACATGAGAACCTGCAACTAGTGAGGAGGAAGTCAGAAGTCACATAAGTGTTGATCTCGACGTCTAAAATCAACAACACACCCCAGTAAAAGTAGGACCTCAAAGCTCTGATATAAACTCTGCCAAAAAGAAACAAAAAAACCAAGCATATGCTCCACACCCCAGACCATAGGGGGATGCAAGGACCCTGGTCACCACACCACTGAGAAAACCCTAACACTGCATCAAGCCCTGAACATACCAGTAGGGATGGATTGGTGAGGATCATACCCTCAGAAAACTTCGAAAAAACCTCTATGCACATTAAAGGCTGAATAAAGAATGGACCATAGTCCCACAGCCGACGGATCAGGTTCCAAAAACTAGATCTGAAGGAACAACCAAAGGAATAAAAAAAAAAGGTGCACCCAAAATCAAGGCAGCAAGCTCCGCACCCAAACGCGCGACCTCCAAACATCTCACCAGGCGAAAAAACCCTTCATACGACAAAAAGACTAATCCTTCACAACTGAAACCAAAGGCGAACGGTCCGCATCATGCTGAACGCAAACAAAAACCGAGAAAAAACCACAAACTCTCTCAATTGAGATAGCACGAGAGAAAGCAATGATTGAATCAGGCCCAAGGCCACTCTAGAGGAAGATGGGTAGGAGAAGCAAGGAAAAAAACTATAGACTGTTGCGACCGCGACTAGCCGCAGCCGCAGAGTCTACGATTTTTTTTTCCATGCTTCTCCTACTCGTCTTCCTCTGGTGCGACCTTGGGCCTGAATCAATCGATGTTTGCTTGTAACAACCCTGGTTAAATAGATGCATAGGGATGATTAATTATAATTAATTTGATAATCTGACTGTCCTAATATGTTAGTTAAACAATAATTTTGGCTCTTAAATAATATTAACTAATTAATTATTATTAATTATTTGAAACAATAATTATTTCTTAAATAATATTAACTAATTAATTATTATTAATTATTTGTCCATATATGTCAATGATTAATTAATTATTAATTGACTCATTAATTAATTGAGTAAAGAATTAAAGGGGGTTAATAATTTAATGTATTGAAGATTTACGTATACGGGGGGGAGAAATATTAAGTATAGGGATAAGATAATAAATATAAGGGGATAAGATAATAAATATAAGGGGATAAGATAATAAATATAGGGATAAGATAATAAATATAAGGGGATAAGATAATAAATAAAGGGATAAAGAAATTAATGAAAGGGGGAGAGTCGGTGAAGGGGGAATATGACGGGGGAAGAGTCTTACGAGGAAGGCATTCTTTTGGAGGGAGGAGAAAGCATTTTTGAGAGGAGGATATATTTCTGTGGGGGATTTTCTATGGAGATCTCTGGTGTGAGGAGTTTGACTTTGGGGGGTTTTGGCGAACCAGAAGCAGGGGGCACCGGTTTGCTGGGGGTTTTGGGCACGGGGGCCAGGATATCCTTATGGTATCCTGGAGCTAGGGAGTCGGACAGGCTACTCCTAGATGGCAGGGAGGAAAACACGGTTTTGGGCAGTGTTTGACACAGTTTCAACTTCAACATTGGACCAACGGAGCAGTGCGATTTATCATCAGAAGCAAGTATTTTTATTTATGAGTTGCTGAGTTATTTCATGTTGTAGATAGATTTTTATTTTTGTCGAATATTATATGCTCATATGTTGGTGAATGAATTATTTTTGTATGAGAAAGAATTATATGCTAAATTGAATTAAATTTTGTATTTTACGGTCTCTACACATGGTATCAAAGCCCTGGTTCAAAATCTGGAGCCAAGGGCCTACCTACCCACCCAGAATTTAAACACTTCTATTTAGCTATGGTAAAACCCTGAAACCCTTAATTTGACAAAAACCCGAGCTCCAGCTCCACCTAACTTGCAAGACAAGCACACAATTTTTATTATTATTATATATATACAGATATATATAAAAGCAATATGCACTTTAAAAAAAATGAAAATAATATAATATTATACATATTGTGAGTGTTAAATGAATTTTAACACTAATTCAAATAAACAAACAAATAATAAAAACCAAAATATATACATATATGTCGATTATGCCAGGAACTTGTAAACAACTATATAAATAACAATATAAATAAATATATATAAAAGATATGTATTTAAACAATAAATAATAATAAAAATAATAATAATAAAGCGATTTTTTCTTTTGTGAATAATAAAACAAAAGAGCTACAAGGGAGGAGCCGCCGACCTTTAGACCGAAGAGCCATGCTTCATTAATCCGAGACCAGGTGTACAAAGCACCAAATCTCGACACGATTCCCAAGCACCGAGCGCCATGCCATAAGGTACCAACATTGCCTGCATGCCTACAGTCGATGGCTGAGGGTTGGAACTCGGCTCTTTGTCATTCACAGCTCTAGTTTTCATGATACAAAGATATGAGCTCAGCTCGCTCACTGGAATAGGAACCTGCCCAGAAAGGATATAAAACAAAATAGAGGCAAGAAAATAGGTCAATTGTCTAAAATTCTTCGAAGAAAAATTAAATAAACCAACAAACCATCGGTTTTTTTTTCTAGAGTAATGTTTTAGATACGGCCAACATGCACAGAATGGGCATTTAAAAGCGACCGTGAAGAAAAACCTCTCAATTACCTTAAACAACTTAAATGAACCGAATATAACACTTTCTGCTTGGAAAGAAAAACAATGACAAAAGAACGGACCACGTATTAAGCCAATATTTTGCGGGCAACGATTCTTACCTGAAAATGTTCCCAAAAAGCTTCAAAGTGACCAAATGAAATCGTTTTTTTTTTTTCCTCAAACTTGTTACAGATGCATATGATGTGCCTAGACAATGCTACCGGGACTCGGAACGGAAAAAAAGACTAAAACCATGACACACAAAAGAAAAAGACCTGGGAATGTGAAGAAACCAAAAATTAAATTCTGGAAGCATGCGAATGAAGGTCTTGAACTCATCTGAACCCTTCGTTGGCAAAGAAGGCCCTTCCATCCCTTCCAATTCAAGATCCACTTGAGGAGACATAAATCCTATCAGGAAATTGAAGACATAAATTCCCAATCCGTAAGAGACGATGTAAAAGCCCTGGACATAATAAACCCACAAAATATATATAGTCATCACAGCAAGAGAGCCAAGCCATCTCCCAACAAGGTGCGCCATTGATTTTTCCAGGTAATACGTACAGAACCCCAAAAGATTTTATTTTGAAGTTTCTGAACTGAAGTGAAGAGCAACAAGGAGTTTTGTATGCGATTGCAAGGTTCGAAAATGCATGTCATTTGGTTAATTATTTCAAAACCCAAGTGGTGAAAAACGTGCCAGACTCACATGGCAGTAAATTTTCTGTATGGTTGATGAATTTATTGTCAAGTTTGCCTTGTCAAGATAAAAAAAAAACAATTTGAAGTGGATCTTTTAGATTTCAAGCCCACGAAGCTTAGGACCCGTAGGTAACGTCCCACTTATTAGATATTCATGCTCTCACTGTGGTTGGGAGGTTCCTGCTGACCAGATATGAATTTTTGATCTTCAAGATGCAGTTGTCTACAATTTCACTCGCAGTAGTCTCGGTGACCTGGAGTATTCTCCAAATCACCCTCCCTGAATGGTTCCAGCAAAGTCATTTGAAAGGAAGGGGGGTTGAATCATAAAAGCTCATTACTCTGCTCCTGCATGCCTTGAAGAGAGGGAAGACTGTATTTGTATGGGTGTTGGTTCATCATGGATAGTATGTTGTCATTGGAAGAGGGGATAGTGCCATCAGTGATGAATACAAATGCATTGGCAGTGGAGGCATGGCCACCCTTGACATCTGGATTGAAAGAAAGTGAAAAATCAGAATTTGATGCTCCACTGGAGACAACAGTAGTTGTTCACAGAAGTGAAAATGGGAGTATTATATGTTTATATGAATCTACAAGAAAGGCAGCAAGTGCAAGTCATGATACAATGGAAAGCGCCTTCACTGCGCTGGCTATAAGTAATGAAGTTCAGGATGAGACTTATGAAGTTCAAAATGATTGTTGTAACTCTTTTGAATACTTGAATGAGATTGTCTTTGATGAGGAACAATAGATTCAGTCAGTTACAAATGAATTTCAAAATGCGTGAAGAGCCTGTGCAACAGGAACTTGAGTTATATAAAAAAAAAATCCCAAGCCAATACCGAGCGCCAAGTTAGAAGGAGAGGAGCATGATAGTGTGAATAATAAAAACAAAAAAAAAAAGAGAAGCAAGCACCAGTGCCAAAGACCAGCGACCAATGCCAGAGACAAAATACACAAGCCATCGCCTAAGCACCAGCGCTCAAAGCTGAGCATCGAGCCTGCCGAGAGGGAAAGAGCATAATGGAGAGGCGATGGAGTTCGTGTAAGGTTTTAGGGGAAGAGAGCTCAAGATAGAGTACATGTAGAGTTAGGTTTAGTTCAGGAGGACGTTGGATGAAGCATCGCGGGCACGTGGGATCCATGTGTGCCCGCACTTGTTTTTGTTTTTTTTTAATTATTTTTTTTTTTTTTTTTATATTTTATTAAAAAATTTATGTATTCAATATTAAATTTTGTGTGTGTTCGTTTATATTTTTTAATTATTTTAGTGTAAAAGTAATTTAGCTTAATTTAGTTTAAATTAATTTAGAGCTAATTTAGTAGAAAGTAATTTTTTTTTAATGATAATTAAGTAACTTTAAAAATTATTAGTGTAACTAATTTAAAAAAAAAAAAAAAAAATTAATTAAATTAATTGTGTATTTAGTGTAAAGTTAAAATACATTAAAAGTTAATTAAAATGTTAGAGGGTCCATGGGTTTTGAACCCAAGACCACCCAACAAGCTAAGTGCCTTAAGAAACGCACTAACACCAACGCGCCCTCATGAGTCTTTACAAATAAATTCTTATACTTAAATAGATTAATGGTAACAGAGTGTATTCTAAAGTATAAACTTCGATTATCCAAGCATCAAGCTCACGAGACCTTACACACAATTCATCGAGCCAATCGTTGAGCCCTTTCATTCCATTCCACCAGTCAAAGCCAAGCGCTAAGCTCCAATGCTTGAAATCCACTCTAAAATCCTTAAAGACTCGCACCTGCAGCCACCGAGGCACGCAATTCAACGCATATGTACAACGCTCCAAGGAAATCTCACGAGTCAAGCATCGGAGTATATTTAGTTGTAAGCTAAAATTTTAAAGGACTTAGACTAGGACAAGCGGGAAGGAGGCGACATACACACTAGAAAAGTAAGCTAGAGGAATTGGCGAGTATGGCGCAAGGCTAGCATAGCTACCGGACAAGGGAGTCAATAGTTTTCTTAGGTGAAGAAATCAAGCTTAGACACTTTAACCCTAACCTAGCCAATCCCCTAAAGAGAGTAATGTTTGTTTACAGACAAGTAAAGAAAAACGTACGCCTAACCCTGTTTCTAGTTTGAGTAGCACCAATTTGAAACGTCCTTGAACTCACCCTGACAACTTTGGTTGATGCGGGTTAAATCATACAAGATGGTTAGGACTTGAGGGAGTCGAGGCAGAGGAGCATCATCGTAGGCACCGTCGACACCGCTACCATCGCCCGAACTATCTCTCATACTGCGCTCGTTGGAGGCCATTAATGAGACTTTAAAGGGGCGACAACCAGCAGGGACCAAAGTGGAACCCCCACCATCTAGAACGGGTAATCCAGAAGCGTCAAGGGATTCAGGGGGAGGAACTCCACCCAAAGACATCACTTGATAATTGCAAAAGATCAAACTTCTAGATTTTTCCAAGGGTCGCGCCAGTGAACGCGCGGAAGCATGGTTGGAAGGCATGACAAGGTGTTTTGCCTTAATGGACTATGCGTCCAACTCAAAGGCGAAGATCACAATTTTTCAGTTAAGAGATAGCGCCTTGAACTGGTGGGGAAACCTGGAAAGACAATTGCATCTTACCCCAGACACAATATCTTGGGAACTTTTCGAGGAGAGGTTCTGAAGGAAATATCTTCCAGCTTATTATGAGGAACAACAAGTAAGGGCATTTCATGCCTTAGTACAGGGAAACAGAACTATAGAAGAATATGAGATCAGATTTATGGAATTGGTCAAATATGTTTCATATATGGATAATGACCAACGACAGGCAAATCACTTCGTCTATGGATTTAGCCCTAAGATAAGAGCTATGGTGCGGATGTGGAAACCATCCTCAGTAGCGGAAGCGGTGGAAAATGCACGTTATGCGGAGGAACACATGAACTTAACCGGAGCTATGAGACCGATCTTTCCGCATCATCCTGGATTCGTGGGGAAGGTCCCGAGGACATTTCCCAGGGGAGGGGGATCAAGGCCACCTCCATATGGTAATAGAGTCATTCCAAGGATAGTAGCTGCAGGGATTTCAATGGCAATGAGTGCAGCATCTCGTTCATCGCCATCAACGTAGACAGGTCCACGACCATCTCAGGGGACAAATAGTAGGGGCAGGGGTTCCAGGGGAAGGAACTCATTTCAGAGACAGACACATAACAGTGCACAGGTTCAATCTCGTGTTACCTGTTGGGGGTGCAGAGGACCCCATTACCAGCGTGACTGCCCGGAGTTACAATCAGGGTTCGTGCATAGAGAAGGAAAGGCACCGATGGGAAGAGAAAGTAGCAGCCACCAGATTTACGTAGCGGTTAATAATCACCAGGCTGAACATCAATCCACGGTGGTGGAGTCATCAGGTACGCTAAATCATATCAATGTTAAGATTTTATTTGATTCTGGTGCTACAGATAGTTTCATTTCACCATCTACATTATAAAAGAGTGGGTTGGCAGCCTACAAGCATGATGACTTTAAACAAGTCGAGATGGCTTCGGGAGAAAAAAAGGCAGTAGGACCTAGTGTTGATAATTTTATAGTAGACCTGGGAGTGTGTACTACTAGGTTGAAGGTATACGTCACTTCTCTCGGGGCGTATGACCTAATCATTGGAATGGATTGGTTAGCAACTCACCAAGTGTTGGTAGATTGTTTTGCAAAGAGGGTGCTTTGTGTCGACGATGAGGGAAGGCCAGTAGAGATCCAGGGTGTATGGAGAAAAGTGTCATTATGCTTTATATCAACTATGAAGGTTAAGCCATGCTTGAGGTAACGATGTCAACTTTATGTAGTGGAAGCAGTGAACGAAAGGAAGGGACCCTCATTAGATCAGTACCCGGTATTGTCAGAATTTAAGGATGTTTTTCCGAACGAGTTACCAGGGTTACCTCCTGAGAGGGAGCTTGATTTTACTATTGAGATAAAACCTGGTGCAGAACCAATTTCCAAAACTCCATATCAGATGACAGCGCCGAAACTTTGTGAATTGCAAATGCAGTTGAAAGAGTTACTGGACTTAGGGCTAATAAGGCCCAATGTTTCACCTTGGGGTGCACCAGTAATTTTTGTAAAGAAGAAGGATGGATCCTTACGACTGTGTATAGACTACAGGGACTTGAACCATGCTACAGTGAAAAATAGATACCCGATGCCACGAATAGATGACCTCTTTGATCAGATGAAAGGAGCAGCGGTATTCTCAAAGATTGATTTGCGATCAGGGCATCATCAGTTAAGGATTAAGGAAGGCGACATCCCAAAAAATGCCTTTTGAACTCAATTTGGACATTACGAGTTTTGTCGTAGTACCTTTCGGATTGACCAATGCGCCAGCAGTATTCATGAGCCTCATGAACGGTGTATTCTGAAAGTACTTAGATCGTTTTGTACAAGTATTCCTAGATGACATCCTCATCTATTCCAAGAACGAAAGAGAACATGAGGAACACTTACGAGTAGTGTTGTTCTGCCTTAGGGAGAACAAATTGTATGGGAAGTTGTCAAAGTGTTCCTTCTTCCAGAAATAAATTCATTATTTAGGTCATATCATTTCCGGCGAAGGAATCTCTGTGGACCCAGAAAAGGTAAAGGCCATTATGGAGTGGTCAGTGCCGAAAAATGCCCATGAGGTGAGAAGCTTCATGGGGCTAGCAGGTTATTATCGGAGATTTGTGGAGGGGTTCTCCAAAATAGAAAAACCCATCACCACTTTGCAGCGCAAGGGGGTCAGGTACGAATGGACTGAAGAATGTGACAGTGCATTCATTGAGCTTAAGAGGTTACTAACTAGTGCGCCAATTCTACGAGTGCTAGACATGGAAAAGGACTTCACCGTCTGCACGGATGCCTCGAAGCAAAGGTTGGGGGCCGTGCTAATGCAGGATGGAGGAGTGATAGCTTATGCATCCAGGAAGTTGAAGAAACACGAAGAGCTATACGCGACTCATGATTTAGAGTTGGCAACTATAATGCTAGCTCTGAAACTTTGGAGGCACTATCTTGTAGGGTGAAACTTTGAGCTCAAAACGGACCATCAAAGTTTAAAACATCTCTTCACCCAAAGGGATATGAATGCCAGGCAAAGGTGATGGAGTGAGTTTATGAGTGAGTACGGTTTTGGTATTTCGTACATCAAGGGAAAGGAGAATGTGGTCGCAGATGCCTTGAGTAGGAGACCACATATCTTCTCCTTGGTACCCTTAAAGGTCAATCTGAGGGAACATGTGTTGACACAACTCTGAGGAGACAGTTGGTATTTAAAGGTTACTTCAAACCTCCAGAGTGGGAGGAAGTTAGATCCAAAGTATGAAGGATATAGTCTGGAAGCAGACAGACTATTGAGATATCGAGGAAGGATGTACATCCCTGAAGATGGGGATATTCGAAGCATCATACTGAAGGAAGCCCATAGAGCACTTTATTGTGCGCATCCGGGTGTGAAGAAGATGTACACAGACATGAGGAAGCTCTTCTTCTGGGTAGGCATGAAGCGCGATGTAGTCCATTTCGTCGCCAAGTGCCTAAAATGTCAACAAGTGAAAGTCGACCACCATCACCCGGCAGGCCTCCTACAACCACATGATGTTCCTATGTCCAAATGGGAAGTCATTTCTATGGATTTTGTTGTGGGGTTGCCGCTCACATCTCATAGACACAATGACATTCTTGTGATAGTGGATAAGTTAACCAAGAGTGCTCATTTTATTCCAGTTAGAGACACTTACGATGTCACTGATGTGGCACGTGTGTTTGTAAGCGAGTTTATCCGTTTGCACGAAATACCTAAGAAGATCATTTCAGATAGGGACTCTCGATTCACTCCTAGGTTTTGGACAAGTTTGTAGTCAGTGTTGGGGACTCAGTTGAACTTAAGCACAACTTATCATCCTGAGACAGATGGGAAAACCGAGAGAGTAAATCAAGTCATAGAAGACATGCTCAGGATGTATGTCATGGATAATCAAACCCAGTGGGAGAAGTACCTACCTTTGGTAGAGTTTGCCTACAATAACAGTTTTCATAGCTCCATCGGAATGCCACCCTATGAATCTTTGTATGGAAGGCCATGCAAAACGTCATTGAGTTGGGATAGACTAGAAGACCAAGTAATAGTTGGGCCAGAATTGATTCAAGAGATGGAGGAACAGGTGATTCAGATTAGGAAGAGACTAAAGGAAGCACAAGATAGGCAGAAAATTTATGCAGATGCACACAGGACCGATCAGAGTTATGAAGTGGGAGACCAGGTTTTCATTTGTATCGGGCCTAATAAGAGTACCATACGGTTCGGGAAGGGGACAAAGTTGTCACCTTGATTTATAGGACCGTTTAGAATCCAAGAGAAAATTGGACCCGTTGCCTATCGTCTTGTACTGCCACCCCACTTGCATAAAACTCATAATGTATTTCATGTATCTGTTTTACGTCATGATGTTGCTGATGAATCACATAAACTAAATTGGAAGGAATTGCAGGTATCGGACGTGGGAACTCTCACGGTAGAACCATTACGCATATTGGACCGTAGAGTTCGACAACTTAGGAACCGTCTGGTAGACCAAGTTAAGGTCCAATGGGACAAGTATAGTCCAGGATCTGCTACTTGGGAAGATGCCGAGACATTACGACGAGACTATCCCTCACTTTTTTTACCACCTCGAGAATATGTTTCTCGAAGGTGGGGTGTATGTAACACCACCTTTTGACTTAGACAACCAAGATTTACCTGAGGCCTACTTATATTATTTTCTCTTCATGGTGAAAACTATTAAATAATACACTTAAACTTTTAAGACATATGAATCGTTATGATTGTTTAAATGTTATTGATGATGTATATAATGCGATCTACTATGTGAATGCAAATTTTATGAATGTTTAAATGTTATTGATGATGATGTATATAATGCGATCTACTATGTGAATGTAAATTTTACGAATGTTTAAATGTTATTGATGATGATGTATAT
>SNQJ01S0000567.1:541572-552409 GCA_010110895.2 Picea sitchensis
AATTACGTAACTAAACCACAGTTGTCTAAATAAAATTGTTGAACCGGATAATTGTAATTAAAGGATTTCTCAAACATTTGATTGGTTTATTGTCTTTTATAAAAGACTAGTCTTGTTGATTGGATTGGATGCATACATAAATTTCTAAAGGATGATAGTTTTTGATTATTAGTACATGCACGGGAATTTTATGTACTAGCTACACATGCTTTTCTTGTACATATACACTAGTATGTATGAGTTTTCTTGACTTACTTACTGATAGTGTCGGTTAATTGTTATGAATGTGTGAACCATTTTCTTTTCCTTTGTACCATAAGATACCTTAACTTTGGGACGAAGTTTCCTGAAGGGTGGGTGTATGTAACAACCCTAGTTAAATAGATGCATAGGGATGGTTAATTATAATTAATTTGATAATCTGACTGTCCTAATATGTTAGTTAAACAATAATTATTTCTTAAATAATATTAATTAATTAATTATTATTAATTATTTGTCCATATCTGTCAATGATTAATTAATTATTAATTGAATCATTAATTAATTGAGTAAATAATTAAAGGGGGTTAATAATTTAATGTATTGAAGATTTACGTATATGGGGGGGGGAGAAACATTAAATATGGGGATAAGATATTAAATATAGGGATAAGATAATAAATATAAGGGGATAAGATAATAAATAAGGGTATAATATAATAAATAAAGGGATAAGGACATTAATGAAAGGAGGAGAGTCGGTGAAGGGGGAATATGATAGGGAAGAGGCTTATAGGGAAGGGATTATTTTGGGGTGAGGAGGAATCATTTTTTAGAGGAGGGATATATTTCTATGGGAGATTTTCTGTGGAGATCTCTAGTGTGAGGAGTTTGTATTTGGGGGTTTTTGGTGAATCAAAAGCAGGGGGCATCGGTTTGCTGGGGATTTTGGGCACAGGGGCCAAGATATCCTTACGATATCCTAGAGCTAGGGAGCTGGATAGGCTACTCCTAGCTGGCAGGGAGGAAAACACGGTTTTGGGCAGTGTTTGACACAGTTTCAACTTCAGCATTGGACCAACGGATGTTTTGGAAAGTACTTCTAGTTGAATGTGCTTGAATGTTGCACATCTGCATATTATATTTTTAATTTTTCTGAGGTGTAGGGCAAATTCTTTACAAACTTTATTTTTTTTATGATATTTTAAAGATTCATTTCAATTTTCTTTTTTAGGGATTAAAAACAAGCCATTTAAATGTATCTTATAGAATTATTATTATCTTCTCCATAATAAATGTATAAAGAAATTAATTTAAAATGTAAAAACCTATAATAGCTTATGTTGAAGATGTACAATAGAAAAAATAGATATTGCATTGATTAAAATGTTTGCACATGTAACATCCAGATCTTCCACGCACTGAGAAAACTTATTCTTTGAGGACATTTGCATGCAAGTGATCCGGGTTATTGTACTATTGGTCGTTTTGATTATGATTATGTGATATTATGGATTTGATGATATGTTATTTTGTTGTATTTACATAGACAGATGTTATTGATTGGGTTCTCCTGAGTGTGCAAGACTTTTGACATCGAGGATGCAGAGGTATTGATGAAACCCCTTGAACTCCAGATCGAGTCACATAGTGGACTATAGGATTTGAATGTTGTTGATGTGACATATGTACATATGATTACATGTTATGATGACTAATTATTGTTGCTGACATGATTCATTGATGGATCCAGGCTGACGATAGTTTGTCGACCAGACTCACATTTGGAGTAGAGGGATCATGCATGAAAAACAAATACATTGAGGGAGAGGTGTGGCAACATCCCTACCACAACCTACTAGAACTCCCATCGTGGCTCAAACTATAGGTTAATAATTACTTAGATCAATAAGACCCATGATTTCATGAGGGTAGACTGTGACAGTCGCTCATGATGATTCTAAGGGGCACGCAATAAGGCATGGGACTTATTCCTTAGAGGCCCTTAGTCTCCCACAAGATCACTTGGTGGAGTATTGACTCCAGGGGTTTGGCGTCTACCAAATTCAGTCAAGAGGAGAGTGGCACCCTTGGAGCACGTAGTGCGTCTTGAAGGGCACGTCATGCAAAGGAAATGGAAAGAGGCGAGTGACACCCTTGGAGCACGTAGTGCGTCTTGAAGGGAACGTCGCGCAAAGGAAACGGAAAGAGTTGAGTGGTACCCTTGGAGCACGTAGTGCATCTTGAAGGGCACTTCGTGCAAAGAAAATGAAAAGAGGCGAGTGACACCCTTGGAGTACGTAGTGGGTCCTGAAGGGCACGTCTTGATTTTAACTAGTAAATAAATAAACCTAGTGCCTAGAAAACTATGCCTTTGTAGGACGTGGTCGGCCTTAAAATGAATGATGTGATAAGTAAAGTTAATAACTAATTTTTCCCTTCAGAACTTTCGCCATGCCTAGTAAATTGAAAACCTAGGTATGAGTAGAACCTTAGAACAAAAAAAAAATAATTAGACGTATAATAACATTAAAATGGAAATTTTAATTCACTAAGGTTCTTTTATAAAAATTTCAATTCACTAAGGTTCTTTTTATAAAATTTCATTTCACTAAAGGTTCTTTTTATAAAATTTCATTTCACTGAAGGTTATTTTTATAACTAATTAGAAAATTCAAGCATTAATAATTAAGGAGGAAATTTTAATAAAGGTTTAATTAATAAAAATGGCTATTTGGTTGTCTTTACCTAAACTTGCTAATTCTAAATTTAGTTATAAAAAGGGGGAAACTTTAAGGAAAAGAGAAACTTAAATAAAAGGGGGAACCTAAGGAAAAGGGGAAACTTAACGAAAAAGGGAAACTTAAAAGAAAAAGGGGAATGTCTAGCTTAGTAAGGAATCTAGCCTTGGAAATTTCTTTTTATGAACTCAACTAGGAATTAAGTAAAGCGTAAGCCATTTAAGAATTGTAAGGGAATATTGGGACACCAAGGAACGTTTTTAGGAACACTTTTAGGTGGGTGAGGCAAATAGGAATAATTAATTAATTAATTAATTAAATTGATTTTCTGGTGCAACTAGGGGATCGGGCAACATGTGTACGAGGGAGGTTTTTCCTAATTAAATAAATGAAAAAGGAATCGAATGAGGGTTTGGGAAACTAATGACTAAGAAACTCTATGAAAAGGATGGCATAGGTGGAGTGTGGATCACATCTAGCTTGTGTAATGTTACGCTACTGAAATTTTATCTTGACTGAACTTTCTCTTGTGGGAGTGGGGATACCCAACTCGTGTAATGAGTGGTAGATTGACCTTGTGAAGCGAGCTGGATGCTATCATTCTCTAGTATTCTGTGTGTGACCCCTTTGTGGCTCAGGGGGCTCAGGGTGAAGAAGAGTACCCATAACATTGGTTGGGAGGTACCAATGAGGACACATCGGTTGGCAAGCAAGAGCTGGACGAAGTGCACCCATGACAATGAATTCAGACCATTCGCATTTGGATACAGTATGCATGTGCTTAATTTGTATTAAATGATAGTTCAATTTCTTTTTCATGCATTTCTTATTGTCGAAAGCTCGATTGCGTAGATGTTGTTAAAAGAAAAAGGATCGTTCAGTTATGCATATGATTTTTTATCTGGGCGATAGTGTGTCGTGTGAAATTGCAAAAGGGTCACTAAATTTATGTTTCTGAGCCTTGTTTTATTACTGTATTTTATTTTAGTTTCCAGTTCTGGTTGGGATTATTACTGTGCTTTATTTATTCCCTAATTGAGATTTTTATTTTGGGGGTTCTCCACAGAGAAGGTTTGGATGCAGATTTGTGTTTCATCTTTTGTTCCTTTATCCTTTAAGTTATGTGTCCTGGAGGTCCTAACCCTATAGGGTAGGACAGGTGGGTAGTCATTTTTAATGGTCTACTTGATTTTCGTATGTTACATCATGCGGCGTAACACGCTAGTTTGTTGGGTCGTTGTGATGTATTTTTCATGGATTGTGTGCATTGTGTTCATCATCAAGTTGCATTGCTTGACTGTTTTTTTTGTTACCTTTCTGCTTATAAAATAAAAAAAAAAAATTATCACTTGTTACGTGTCTCATGTTGTCATAATGACGGGGATCATTACATATGGTCTCAGAGTGGGTTCAACCCTGCGACTATGGATCGTCACGCTTTCCACTGTATTTTACACTTGATTAATATCCTAGTGCCTTTTAAAAACTAACTTGTACATGCGGTAATTACAGTTGGTGGTTCACAATGAGGTGCTAGGGGAGGAGGTGCGACGCCTCCAGTAGCATGTGCGCCAGAAGGGTCTAACCCCCAAGGAGAAGAAAAAGTCATTAGATAGGAGAAGATTGTTGTGGGTGATGTGGTTGGGTTGATGAGGTCCTTTCAGAGGATGTCTAAGGCATCAATTATTCATTTGGATAGAGATGAGGCCAGGGCGCCGAAACCTCCTGAAGGTTCACCACACGCTCTGGACTGTACTGGTATCATTCACCGCAAACTCGAGAAGGTCAAATTTCTCGAGTTCTTTGGTGCCCAGGATGGCGCAACTGTCGAGGCTTGGTTGGAGACTATGGACATGTGTTTTTCACTTCACGAATATAACTCCAACATGAAGGTTCTCATGGTGGTCTTTCAAATGAAGAGGAGCACTCTTCTCTGGTGGAAGATGCTCCTACCTCATTTGAACATTGTATCATGGTAACTGTTCGAGGAACGGTTCCGAGAGAGGTATATGTCTGAGGAATTCATTTAGCGTCAGCTCAAAGAGTTGAATTCCTTGTGGCAGGGCGGTTGTATAGTGCCCGAGTACAAGGCTCTATTTATGGAGCTACTTCGTTATGTTGTGCAACTGAATACCAAGAAACTTAAGGTCAATAGGTTCATGTTTGGACTTAATGTCAACATTCACGCAAAGGTTAGGATTTCGATGCCTCAAAAATTGAATGATGTTGTCCAGAAGGCCCTCATAGCAGAGGAGGAGCTTATCAGCGGGGTTAGAGCAGGACTCCAGCGAGACCTACAGGGAAGGTGTCATCTGGTGCGTAGCAACATAAAAAACAAGATAGAATTTCACCAGGATATCGTGGATTTCAGAGAGGATCCACTTTCACTACACCTCGGTGACCAATGCATCAACAACAGGCTTGTAACATCCCCAAAAATAAAGTACTTTGAAATTTAAATTTGTTGGAAAATTATTCTGTTTTTAGTAAATTCGAAATTGGAATTTTTTTTCCATTTATGGCAATTCCTAATTTTGAATTTGATAAATGTAATTAATTAGTATGATTGTTGGGCAAAGATCTAATTTGACCCAACTAACTATTTGAAATGACACTTGTATAAAAACAAAAAAATTAATATTGATTGTAGGAGGACAAATGGAACAACCATGTTAAAATCAACTGACTATGACTCCATGAGTGGGGAACATGTTTGAACTACCTCTGGGCTGATTGCTACAAGTGGAAAATCAGGGATTTGGCCATTGGCAACCCCTGAAAATCAGGGATTTAGAATGCTGTGAAAATTCCCAAGGGAGGGAAAAGGACCGGCAAAAAGATTTTATGGATAAATAGGATATGTGAGGAGGCGATACCCTGCCAAGTATGCGGGGAAAAGAGACTATTGTTTTCTTGTTACTATGAACACTAATGATTGAGTGTGAGGTAAGAGGAGTTTGTTGAACACTGAAAGACATTGTTGAGGAGGGTTTTCGAGTTAGCCCTCATGGACTCATGGTCAGGCTAGGGGGTGAACTAGGCAAGTGATTTGGCTGCCCTATTCTACAGTTGGAAGGAACATGGTTGTTCCCTTTGCCTTCTTGCGATCTGGATCATATATGTTCCTCTACTCCTTCTCTGTCTGAATGATTTTATATCTGATGCAATATATTTGTTAAATCAGAACTGAAATGATTTTCATTTTCTGTCTGAATGATTTTATATCTGATGGAATGTATTTGTTAAATCAGAACTAAAATAATTTCCATTCTCTGGTGAATGATTCAATCACGGATGTAATGCATCTACTAATTATGATAGATAATAATGCATAGGAAAATCAGTTCGAATTCCAGAAGCCTAAAGACCGACAAAGAACATATGGTAAATCTAGTCTCGAGTGACCCCTTTCTGAATGAACGATAGAATTGGCCTTTTATTTGTTATGATAGTTGAAAGGATTATGCATGGTTAAATTCTGGAAGAAATCTCCTTTAAATTAGATTCACTGCTATTTTCTTTCTTTATTTTTTTTCTGAGTGAAATCAATGTTGAGATTGGCATATTGGGAGTGGAGGTTATGTTGTAATTTCATTAATCTAACTATATGAATAATGTCGGGAACAACATTCTAAGTTTTGTAAACTATGCTACATTTTCTTTTCCATTAAACAGGCTGTGTAGAGACAGATATGTAGTTGAGGTAGGAAGACCGACTATTATACTAGTTTCCCTTACAGTTCATTAACCTAACCCATATAAAGGTATGTCGAACAAGAGTGTACAGAAACATAAAATTATACTATAAAATTTGCAATCACAGATCTATTATATGAACTAACAGTAAAGGAACCTGGATGCACCCTTTATTATTATGGAAATTTCCTTTGCCCAAGGCTGTACAAATTCAGCTACTCGTATTTAGACTTTCTTATTATAATAATGACGCAGAAACAAAAGATTTCATAAAGAACAAATTCAGAGGTATACAATTACCGCAGGCATATAATCAATCATAAAATTTTGCAGTTATGCAAATAACCAGAGCAGGTAATTAAAAGTTATTTTATTTCTTAACATAGATACAGGATGAAGTTACAATACTTAAAATCTATCTAAATACCAGATCAAAGAGTCTGGGTTTTAAGTACATTTGGTATAACAGAAGAGAAAGATAAATTGTTCAACCATGTCTCAGTAAAGGATTTGACCCTTTAAGTTCCTTTAAAAAAACTACATTGTAGTAATAACGAGTCGGGTGGGAATTGGCACTTCTCTACCCACAACAACCATACACTCGAACGAATTTATCCCAATCGGTAAACTGGAGATTTTATTCTTTTGGAAGAAAATGGTAACAAGAACCTGAATACCTCTTGTTTAAAGCGATGACCTGAGTTCCAAGAACGATGAAGACGTCCAATCCTGTAGAGAGACTGAGAATATTTTATTAATATCAATCAACCAATAGAATATTGATAATGAAATAATCCAATAAATTTACAGACTATACTTAGCTGATGAATTTCGGAAGTAGACTTTGCCTCCTCCTTGTATCCATGGAAGGGTCGTTGAAATCGAAGGGGTGGAAGGGGAGAATATTCGCTTGATGGGTACCTCTCATTTAAATTAGAGGCCCCATCATTAGTTTGTAATCAGTAAAGACCTTTCGGTTGCTTTTAGAACAATGAATAAACTCATGCTAAATACGATTCATAATAATTATTGTACTCTGTTAAAATGTATCCTGTATGGTCGCCCCTTGTTTTATCATAGAACATGGGTGTTTAACAAGTTCTTTGATCTGGGGACAACAAGGGAAAAGAACTTATAGACTCTTGGGAAAAATGGGAATCCCCCTCTTGCAACAGTTCCTTTTTTTAAGTATTAACAATCCGAGTCATACATTCAAGATGGTTGAACCACTGACGAGGGAAAAACCTCGGATGAAGCTCAAGACTTATGGATAATTATATACCACAGATAACAAAAGGAGAAAAACGAAATCCCGTATGAGACTTATATGCATTACAAAATCACCATATCAGTTGTGATACCCAGGCCACCCTTATCTGACTCGTTAAGGGATACCGGGGTGGATTACCAAGGATAATGGCTCTGAATATGTCTAACCTTAGTCATACCCTTACTCCGAGGATCCACGTGCCATGCGGAGAGAATATGCACAGTAACGGAGCCGAAAGAACTTAAGAGGACACTCTGTGCTACGATAGAACACACACTATGTCCAGGTCTCCTTAAACATAATCGTAGGGAAGGTTCAAGATTGGGAATATAAGACTAGGAACCTCACATTCGGGAGCAGAGTCCATCTTTCCCTATGGATGACAACTAGGAAGACTCATGCAACAAGAAGAGAATACTAATAACCTAAATCTTACACAATCATTTATTAACAGACTCTGTTAAGAGTTACAGTCTAAACATAGATAAATTCAGTATAATATCGAGATCTTTCTTGGAGTTATGAGTTAGAAACTCTTACCTCGCTTAAGATAGTTTCCAGTGGGAGGGGTCTGTCGAGCGCATATCCACCAAGTTGAATCATCATCATAAGTGTTGGTAACATTCAGAGAAAACCCTAGAGCATAGACAATGGATACACAGAACCAACTTTGAGAATGAGGAGTAACCTCCAAGAACTCGTCTACTAGAGATTAATGGCATTCTATACCCATGCACCATGGTTAGGGCAAGGTGGCAAAGTCCCAACAGGCACATTAAAATTCACAAAAATCCTGAGGGCGTACATTGAAGAATCCTTAAATGATTTGACAGATATTTTCTTTACACCACCTTGATCATACTTAGGTTAATCTCGCCTCAGTCCCTGGGAAATCAATTTTGGTAAACAGTCTAGATTATCATTTATTTCTTAATCCTAAAATCGATTAGGGTTTCATTTCATTTCATCGAATTATGTTAAGTAAGGAAAGGCATCAGGCCAAGAGTTAGTTTGTATGGGACGACAGTTATAAGTGAGTGGGTAATGCGTATAACTAGCCCTAACTACAGCCTTCCAAGTCTTAAAACTTGCACATACCAATAGTCGTTGTGATAGTAATGGGTCTATATGTACCTTGTCACACTAAACCCAAGGAAAACATATTGTCATTTCAGAATTTAAGGATGCTCGTCCATTATCACTCTCCCTGTAATGTGTCTTACTTGCACAATCGGAATTAGTGGCATTATAACCATTATACATCTGCACATTTAGTAGTGAGATGTCCATAAGGATATAGTTGGGCTAAGGGTAATAGTGTAGACTATGATGCAAGTGATTATAAATACTTATAAGCCATTATAATCTACTAGTTATTTTCACTTAAGTAGGGATAAGGTCCGTTAGTGATCAATAATTAAAGGATTTTTGGTAAGCCTTAAATGGTGAAAGGAAGAGGTATATGATTTCCATGTAGTAAGATTGAAATCAGATGTATTTTTAATTTGAGAATTAATGACTCAAAAAAAAGTTTTTTATGGAAAAATTGGGAAAGATTACATAGGTATCAGAGAAAAAGTTACAACACTGGGCCTGAACATGGCCATATTAGTTGCTTAGTACATATTCCGATTTATGTAAAAAAAAAAAAAAAAAAAAAACTAATAAACCTTATGGTTACAAATAGAAAGCCCTTTCTGCTTTGTGTTAATTATGGCAGCTCAGGATGATGTAGAAATCAAGATGGAAGGAAATCCGTAGCAAAGACTTCCTAGAGAACCAAGATAGAACAGTGACAAAATCTCACCCATGGAAGTGTTGGAAACAATGAGGAATCTGATTGTTGAACTGCCGGTCTTCAAAGCCGAAACTGAAAAAATGAAGAAATCTCAATAGGAACAACCAGAAATAAACGAATTCATGCTGCGCAGTATAGTGACCAATAAAATCCCAAAGGACGATAATAACGATGAAGAAGTCAGCAAGAGAGCTTCCAAGAACTCGGGACCAGAAACAAAAAAAGGAGACTGTTCATCTGAAGGAACACCTTCAGCTGAAGACATAACTAAAACAGACAGAAAAAGAAAACAAGTAGACCACCTTGAAGGAGAATTTAAAAAGATTAAACCAACTACCTTTGATGGAGAATCCAGGATAGGAGAAGAAGCTGAGGCATGGTTGTTGGACATCAATTTTTTTTTCCATATCTACAACTATTCCAGCAATATGAAGGTCAGAATGGCCATCTACAATCTGAAAGGGAAGGCCAGTATTTGGTGGAAAGACCTAAAATTGGCCAAGGGCCCAAAGGAGAAATAGCTGGAATGGTCTAACTTTAAGAAGTATTTCAAGAAATAATACCTTTCTGAAAGCTATTATGAAAGGAAGACGAAAGTTTTTTACGAGTTGCAACTTGGAGAAATGACGATGGAGGACCTTATAAATAAATTTTTGGAACTACTAAGGTTCATACCATACATCTGGGAGGATAAGGTAAAAATACAGTGATTCTTAAGTTGTTTACCACAGTCCTACAGGGACAGAATTGAATTTGACAACCCCAAATCCTTGAATGAGGTATTGAGGAAAGCACGAATGTGCTATGACCAGTATAAACAGTGGGTAGAGTTTTCCAAATCCTGGAAGGATAAGAAACAAGATCGAATGAACCAGCAGAAGAAGGGATACCAACCAACTCCTTATTGGAATGCATCAAAAAAATTTCCGAGAAAGGTTTTTCACTCTAATCATCCGAATACACAAGGCAGCGATAAATTGATAAACCTGGGAACAAAAAAGTTTGGGGACAGCTCTCGCGATCCATTCAAATGTTGGGAATGTGGAGTCTTAGGAACCAAATACCAATATAGCATAGAAAAACCTCAGAAAAAGTACTCAATGCCTTGAAAAAGAGATAATTTTAGATAATAATCCTCTTCGAGTGGGCAACCTCCTTTTATCCCACTTAAATTTTCAAGTACCAGATGATTCAAAATGAAAATGTTTCCTTGGTAAATATAGGAGACTAGGAGGTATAATTACAACTAATGGCCTAAAGTTGACATAAATAAAATAACATTACTAATATAATATGCCCCAATTAAGGGGTAATGAGCCAATATTAGGGCTTAACATGCCCCTCCCCTTG
>SNQJ01S0000567.1:556168-573829 GCA_010110895.2 Picea sitchensis
TTAATTATATTTAAAAATTATTTTTATACTAAATTAACCTGAATTAACTTTAAATTAATTCAAACTAAATTAACCTAATTTTTTTTTTAACATATATAAATAAACAATTTAACAAATAACTTATATAAACAATTTAACAAATAACATATATAAATATTTTACGATAATCAACAATAAATAAGTAAGAAAATAAAATGTAACTAAAATAAAAGAAAATATAATTTACGTAAATAATTTTAAAAACAAATTTATTTTTAAATATCTAAAGGGCGGGCACGCATGAAGCCCACGTGTCACCCTCATTCCCTCCAACTCTTCATACATAGACCCTATACTATTCCTTAACCCTAATTCTCCTTCACTTTCGCCTCTTTCCTTTGTCGCCTCTCCACTTTGCTCTTCAAAGATTCTAAATATGCCTTCTGCCCCTGTAAATCAGTTTCAAATGGCAGAGTTTTTGATTTGATTGTCATGGATAACTCTGTGAATCTCAGTATTGCTTCCCCGTTTTTCATTGTTTTATTGGCCGATAATAGCAGTGCTCCTCCTAATAGCAACAATGATCCCTATGGTGGGTTTAATACTCGTTTTAATCCATCCATGGCGATTATCATCATTGTTCTGTTGAGCGCATTTTTCTTCTTATGATTCATATCATCTTTCCTCTTCTGGTCTGTCTCATCCTCCTTTTGAGGACTGATTCCTATCTTGAGTCCTTTCATTCCTGGACTTGGGGTTACAACATCCTTCAAAACACATTTTCTTTCAACATTTTTCTCTGTTTATTATGGCCAATAGGGGTAGCATCATATAAATCAGAATCCCTTTTTTTTTGTCTTCGCATCAAATTCTGCTTTCATTTCACTTGGACCCTCTTCTTCTTTACTATGCTTTTCCTCGATTTTTTTTTTGAGGGTTTATCGCTAACCTCTAATTTGGGCTCTGCAATCTGTGAAAATTGCTCATTAGCATCCACCTCTGCTTTTCGCCTATTCTTCTTCCTTTGTTTTTCATCCTCTAAATCTACTATTTCGGCCTCTGTGACCTCTTCAGGGTATGGGATAGCGGTGGTATCTTCAAGACTTTTTCGTTTAGGTTTTCGAAGACTAGAACTTTCGACATCTCGATTGGACTCCAGAGAGCGCGCCGCTCTCTTTGAAATCACCCATTTGGCAGCTTGGGAGCGACATTTCTACCTTCTTAACATTTTCATCTTGTTCTGATGGACAACGTATCATCCCCCATTCTGCACACAGATGGGCATTCGTCAAGAGATTCGAGTCCCATCTGTAATTATGAGGCCCAAATGAGCACAGTGGTCACAAGCACAGGTCAGGAAGCCTCTCTTTCGGATACAACACTCCGCTTCAATTTGGAACTCCTGTAACCCCCAGAAGTGCTAGAGGAACGTATCCCTTTTCAACACACTATATGTTTTAGGTTTTCTTTAAAAGACGTAAACTATTTTGGGTTTTCTGCATGTCTTTCTTGTCATTGTTAAATCAATAATATGTAGAACTTTGCAAGTTAAAATCATACCGACGACGCAAATTTACAATGTTTTTATGGAATCTTTCCTCTGAAAGGATATGCCAGAGATGATTTATGTTCTTTATAGGGAAATGTTTAGGAGGAAAATCCAGCCAAATACATTTACATTCAATATTATCATCCAAGCATTGTGTAAGGTGCACAAGGTAGACGAGGCCTATCATATGGTGCAGAAAATGGGAGCAAAGTGTTGCACTCCCTACGTGTTTACATAGAACATTCTTGCCAAAGGATTCTGTGAATATATTTAGGCAAGTTTGAATTTGATAGGGAATATATTTGATTTGAAGAAACTAATGATAGTTCAAAATAGATTGCTCTTTTATTTATTCTGTCAAAGGATTTAATTGAAAAAGATGCCGGAATTATTGATATGCAGTAGTTTCCTTGCATTCTCTAGGCTTGTTCTTGTCCCAAATGTTTTTGTTTTTTTTATAATTTATTTTATTTCTATTTCTGTATATACATATTTATATAAAATAAAATAAAATCAACTCCATTTATATGTATTTTTTTTTTTGTTTGTTTAAATAAATGTCTTTTATATATGCCCATTTATATGCCTATAATGTCATCTAGCCTGGGAAGAATATATATATTGATTTGCATATAATAGATATTAGTGGGTTTGGCTTGTAGGAGGTGGAGTTGGAGCTAGAGCTTGGAGCTTGGCCCTCAGGCTCAGATTTCAAACAAATAGCTCTGATACAATGTGTAGAAACCTTAATTAATTAAACCCTAAATATTTCGTATAATTAAACATAAATTTCTTTCAATGCGTAATATTTCATTAATCATCATAAAAGCATGTAATATTCAGCAAAAAAATTAAAGTTAACCAAAGCATGAAATAGATTACATATTCATCCACCTAACTTAGCAATTTCATAAATAAATTACTTAGTTTTGATGCTAAATCCTGTTGCTTCATTGGTCCAATGCTGAAGTTGAAACTGTGTCAAACACTGCCCAAAAACTTGTTTTCCTCCCTGCCAGCTAGGAGTAGCCTATCTGGCTCCCTAGCTCTAGGATACTGTAAGGATATCCTAGCTCCCATGCCCAAAACCCCTAGCAAACTGGTGCCCCCTGCTTCTGATTCACCAAAAACCCCCAAAGCCAAACTCCTCACACCAGAGATCTCCACAGAAAATCTCCCACAGAAATATATCCCTCTAAAAAATGCTTCCTCCTCACCCCAAAAGAATCCCTTCCCCGTAAGCCTCTTCCCCGTCATATTCCACCTTCACCGACTCTCCCCCTTTCATTAATTTCCTTATCCCTTTATTTATTATCTTATCCCCTTATTTATTATCTTATCCCCTTATATTTATTATCTTATCCCTATATTTAATATCTTATCCCCATATTTAATGTTTCTTCCCCCCCATATACGTAAATCTTCAATACATTAAATTATTAACCCCCTTTAATTCTTTACTCATTTAATTAATGAGTCAATTAATGATTAATTAATCATTGACAGATATGGACAAATAATTAATAATAATTAATTAGTTAATATTATTTAAGAAATAATTATTGTTTAACTAACATATTAGGATAGTCAGATTATCAAATTAATTATAATTAATCATCCCTATGCATCTATTTAACTAGGGTTGTTACAACTTTACTATCTCTTTTATCAAAAGGAACATGTTTAAATACTTAAAAAATTCCTTAGTATCAAAATCCTAATTATTTCAAATCTAAATATTCATTAATTTTAATTATTTTATTTAATTAAATATTTATTTTAACATGATTTTTATATTTCCTTATTAAATTTATTGTATTTAAGGAAGTTGGAATTGATTAATATAAAAGGGAACGGAAATAAAATTGTATAGAATCTTAATGGCTAAAGATATGTAAATACCATCAATAAGGCGTTATAGAAGGTAAAAGAGATGGCACACTCACAATTGGTAAATGAGGGAGTTGTTACACATGGAGGTTGGATGTATATGCCCAATTCCCTAGAGATAAGGAATTGCTTCTATAAAGATTAGATGTACAATTCACCTTGTGTATATTATCTAGGTTACAACAAGACTATTAGATGTATAATTCATCTTATGTAGATTATCTAGGTTACAACAAGACTATGGTGATAGATTACAATAAGATTATAATGATTTTGGAAAACCAATTCTTTTAGTTAATAATGAAAAAGATTTTTTGGGCCAAGGAGGCCACCTAGGGGAACGCTTACCTAGGGCGCACAAGTCAATCACTTAGGCGCAACACTTCTTCACCTTTTGATGATGAATTAAATATATGTAAAGTAAATGGTTTGCCTGGTATATAACGTGAACTAGGACTAAAATAAATCATTCTTACCTTTTCTTTTGAAGCTATGTGTCTTGGTTGTTTTCTTTTATGAGTTTGCATTTTACATTCACGACAATTTCATTTTTAGGGTTTCTAAAGAATAACCAGTGCACATTCCTTCATGGATACCTCCTGGTGACTCTATTTTCCATGCTTCCACCTCTGAGAGAAAGCTTATCTCATTAGCTAGCCACTCTCTTAGGGAGAAAACCATTTCCTTTGATTTTTCTGAGGCAGAAGGGAGGGCACACCAATTGGGGTTTGCGCCCTTGCTGGTTTTCTTCTTTGTGTGAATGAAGTGAGTGCGCCCTCTTCCATGGCTGCACTGGGATCCTCACACTAATCCTCGGAGGTCACTCTGAGATCAACAAAACCTCTTGGCCACTCTCGGATCACCCCGGTCTGGATCCCCATTTGCTTGGTCACCCAAACTAATGGTGCGCCCCTGTTCCGATTTGTGCCCCTGAGGAGAGTTTTTCGTAAGAAGTCGAGCTATGTCTTGTGTGGTCACATTCTCCTATAGATCGCCTTCTTGGGAAAATCAATTGGTATCAGAACCTCAAGATCCATGGAAAAGATTTTGATCTTGAAGATTGAGCCACATTTTTTTTTTNTCATGAAATAATCCAGAGTTTGCCCATTCGAGGGTTTCCATTTTATGTAAGAACATCCACACATCTCATAAGTCCCAAGGGCACCCACATATCCATTTCCACAGAGAGGATCTCCATAGATATAAAAAAAAACAATTCTCTCCCTCTAGACCAGTTCAAGCTCCGTTTCCTTAGGGTTTTGAGTCCTCTATTCAACATTGTAACCTAGGGACGCCTTTTATTTTTAGCTGGCCTCAAAATGCCTCCACGCAAATATATGTTGGTAGTCGACTCAAATTCCAACACATAAAATTCCTTCCAAGATCTTTCCTTTGTCCTCAATGAGCTGCTCAGAATGAAACAAAAAAACAATCCAGATCCACTCTGGTTGGACACTTGAATCCAACTACCCAAGTTTGTTGGGCAAATGAATAGTGAAATGGTGGATTCTTGGATCTGTAGCCTATCCACTCATTTCAATACATGTCCAAGCCTTACCGAGGAAAGAACAATCCAGATTGTCACCTTGCAATTATAAGGACTGACACAAACTTGGTGGGATACAGATCAAGAGAAGACCACATTTGTGATAGATATTGGAGATGCTCCAAAATCCTCTACTTCACAACCCATCAAAACCTTGGCTTGACTTTTCGAAGCTTTGAGAAATCGCTTCTACCCACTTGGGTATGTGAAATCCTTATGGATCAAATGGCACCAACTTCGACAACTCCCTTCATAAGGAGTGCAATGCTAGATAGACTTCTTCTGCAAGATGTGCCTCTTACTTCATGTTCCAGATTCGAAAGAGGTACTCATATTAAAATTTGTGTCTGGTTTATTAATTCAATTATGTTGAGAGTTAGAGTTGTTTGAAAATCCAACTTTAGATAAAACATTTAAGAGATCTTTGGCTATAGAAAGGAAAGTCTCTCCTAGAGGTTGTATTCCTCAGTCCTACCCTTACACCAACCCCCCTTCCTCTCAACCTTCCAACTCCCATCCCTCAGCCCTCTTTCCACCTCCTCGAACTCAAAACCCCGAACCCAATACAACTACAAGGACACCCTGGTGCTCATTCCACAAAACTACTTCACACAATTCATCAGATTGACGAATCCTCCAAAATCTAAAAACCAACAAAACTCTACTCATTGAGGTCATTGTGCCTTCCCAATTAGAATATACTGAAGAAGTTCCTATGAACAATCCCACAAAAGTAGATCCCTCATTGATTCTAATGACCCAGGAAGATTCGAATGCATCCACCCAACCCCTCTTCACTCATAACTGCCAAATCAAAAATTCATTGGCTTTACTGATTATGGACAACGAAAGCCAGAAAAAATTGGTGTCTCAATCCCTTTTCAACCACCTTAATCTTGTCACCACTCCACATAAGCATCCCTATCAACTCGGATGGGTCCAAAAGGATGGCCCTCGCGTCCTAGTTTCCAAGCATTGTCTGGTCACTTTCATCATAGGCCAATTAAAAGATATTGTCCTCTGTGATGTATCTCCCTTGGATTGTGTATATTTTCTACTTAGTATCCCATACCAAACCCAAAGAAATTCTATCTATCTAGCCAAATCCCGCCAGTACAAAATTACCAAAGAAGGCCACACTTATATCTTAACTGCAGCAAAACGCAAACCCCCTTCTACCAAAGAACAAATCCCACATGTACACTTAAACCAATGTGTTTCTCTCTGTTTGGTGCGCCCAATAACACCAAACAATACAACACACCCTATTCCTGAAACTATGACTCCCCTCCTCCATGAGTTTGCAGAGGTATTTCGACCTCCGGAAGGACTTCCCCCCTCTCACCACATTGACCATTCCATTCATCTCATCCCTAGATCTGCCTTACCTAACGCCCCTACTTATCGATTGGCCCCAACAAAAACAGAGGAAATGGAAAGACAACTGACCGACCTCATCAACTCTGGCCACATCCATCCTTCATCTTCTCCTTGTTCTTTTGCCGCCTTTGTCATCCCTAAACGAGATACCTCATAAATGCGCCTTGTCATGGATTACCAAGCCTTGAACAAAGCCATAATAAAAAACCATTACCCCCTTCCCCGGATTGAGGAACTACTTGACACCCTCCAAGGAGCTAACTCATTTATTAAATTGGATTTGAGAGCCGGCTACCATCAAGTTCAAATGAACCCAGATGATGTTTGGAAAATAGCGTTCAAGACCAAATTTGGTCTTTTTGAGTGGAAAGTCATGCCTTTCGGTATCATCAACGCCCTAGACACTTTCATGAGGATGATAAATGACATCTTCAAAGAACATTTGGGTCGATTTGTGGTCATCTACTTAGATGACATTCTCATCTTCAGTCAGACACGGGACACTCACATGCAACATGTCTGACAAGTTCTCCAAATTATCTAAGAACAAAAGTTTCAATTCAAAGAGAAGAAATCATAATTTGGTTAGACTTTAGTCCCCTATCTCGGATTTGTGGTAAGATAAGAGGGTATTCAACCAGATCCATCTCGCATCCAAGCATTGAAACAATGGCCTCTACCTTCTTTAGCTAAGGAGCTGAAAATCTTTTTGGGTGGCATCAATTTCTATCGTAAGTTCATTCCCTCTTTTTCAAATATTGCTCGAGCTTTGCATCAGCTCTCAAATACTTCTTCTACATTCATCTGGACCAAAGAATAAACTACTCACTTTGCTCATCTTAAATACGCCCTCGACTCATCCCTTGTTTTACATCTGCCAGACCTCTCCCAACCCTTTGAGATTGAGTCTGATGCCTCACAATATGCTATTGTTGTCGCACTTAAATATGGAGGACACCCCATTTCTTACCACTCTAAAACCATTTCTGAGGCAAAGAAAAATTATAGTACCTATGACAAGGAATTTTATAGTCTAGTGCAAGCACTCAAACAATGGAGACATTATTTGTTGGCTAAAGAAACCATTCTGCATACCGACCACCACCCTTTGATTTTCATCTACTCTCAATTGAAGATTCAAGAACAAAGGCACCTTAAATGGGCCTCCTACATTCAACAATTTCGCTTAGTCATCAGATACAAGAAAGACACTTCTAATAAAATGGTTGATTTGCTAAGTCGACCTCCCACTCCAGTTCTTTCCATTCTAGAAGTATGTTTTGCTACTTATGACACATGGAAAGATCAATATTCTACTGACACTAACTTTCGAGAGATTTGGGAAGATTTGCAAAGCCCCATAATGATCAATCAGACCCCCTTCCTAGACTACACTATTTGGGATGGGCGGCTATATAAGTTGAATTTGCTATGCATTCCACACTCAGAATACCGTCTCTTGCTCATCAAGGAAGTGCATGCTTTAGCCTATGGGGGTCACTTCGGGACCACAAATACCACCCAACATCTGCAATGCCATTTTCATTGGCCTTCCATGCAGCCTCAAGTTGAAAAATGTATTAGAGCTTGTGCCTTATGCTCACAATCCAAGCCATCCAACCGGAAGCATGGGTTGTATCAACCACTGTTGCTTCCTTCTCGGCTTTGGGATTCAATCTCAATGGAATTCCTAAGTGGACTTCCAACAACCCAAAAGAAACATGATGCAATCTAGGTAGTGGTATGTCGATTCAACAAAAATGGCACTTTTTATCCTGTGCACAAATACTACTACAACAGCCAAACAACGGAACTCTATTGCTGTCATGTCTGGCCCCATTTTGGCCTCCCAAGCAGTATCATCTCAGACATAGATTCTCTCTTCCTCAATACATTTTGGAAGACCATATGGGTTCTATTGGGGTGCCACCTCAAGTTTTCTACTGCATTCCATCCTCAAATAGATGGCCAAACATAGGTTGTCAACAGAGTCTTGGTGCATGCTCCCGGAACTCACTTTGGGCACAACAAACAATGGGAAAATTACTTACACATTCCCCAACATAGCTACAACAAGGCAACACATTCTTCTACAGGCTTTTCACCTTTTAAAGTCTTCTTGGGCTTCCAACCAACATCTCCAACCGAGCTTCCACTCACTTCGAATCCTCAAGGTACCTTCCATCAACAACAAGAACAACTGTCAGCTCAACGATTTCTCCAACAAATTGCACAACGGCAAAGTGTAGTCACATCAGGACTCAAAGAAGCCCAAGATAATGCCAAGCAATGCCATGACAAACAAAGAACATTCGTGGCCTTTCAACTAGGGGATCAACTTTGGTTACACTTGGATAAGAAGCGCTTCAAAGGCCACCATCACAAGCTTCTACCAATCAGATATGGTCCATATACAATACTCGACAAGATTGGAGAAAATGCATATAGGCTGGATCTACCACCACAATTGGGAATCCACAATGTCATTAATGTAAATCACTTAAGGTTGTTTGAGCCTTCCCTCTTCGAAGAACCAATCACCATCACTCATCTAGTGGACAACATTCCTAATTTCCAACTCCCATTGGCCAAAGACACTATATTGGACACTCGAAGTCGCTCTACAAGACACCAGACTTACACTTCATATCTGGTAGCCCGCCAAGGCCAAACTCCAACTCAGGAAAAGTGGATCACAACTAATGTATTTCACAACAAGTTTTTGCATCTTCTCATGGAAGTCGAGATGTTTCCAGATCTAAACAGGGAGGAATTGGGCCAAGGAGGCCACCTAGGGGAACACCTACCTAGGGTGCACAAGTCAATCACCTAGGCACAACACTTCTTCACCTTTTGATGATGAATTAAATATATGTAAAATAAATGGTTCCCTTGGTATATAAGGTGAACCAAGACTAAAATAAATCATTCTTACCTTTTCTTCTAAAGCTATGTGTCTTGGTTGTTTTCTTTTCTGAGTTTGCATTTTACATTCACGACAATTTCGTTTTTAGGGTTTCTGAAGAATAACCAGTGCACCTTCCTTCATGGCTACCTCCTAGTGACTCCATTTTTCATGCTTCCACCTTTGAGAGCAAGCTTATCTCATTAGCTAGCCACTCTCTCAAGGAGAAAATCATTTCCTTTGAGTNGAGTTTTCTAAGGAAGAAGTGAGGACTCACCAACTGGGGTTTGTGCCCTTGTTGGTTTTCTTCTTTGTGGGAATGAAGTGAGTGCGCCCTCTTCCATGGCTGCAGTGGTCTCCTCCCACAAATCATCGGAGGTCACTCTGAGATCGCCAAAACCTATTGGCCACTCTCGGATCACCTTGGTCTGGATCCCCATTTTCTTGGTCACCCAAACTAATGGCGCGTTTACGCCCGTGAGGAGAGTTTTTGGTCAGAAGATGAGCTATGGCTTGTGTGGTCACCTTCTCCTGTAGATCGCCTTCTTGGGCAGATCAATGTTGTTTTTAAATGATTAGAATGTTAATATGTTAAAGGAGATCACTCATATATAGCATGATTTGTGTATCCTTTGTGGATTTTATGATGGAAATGAGAATTAATTATGAGGGATTTCCTGAGTGCTTTACATGGTATTGTAAAGCAACATGACTCAATCTTTGCAGTTCCTATGGAAAAACTAATTAAATTTGTAGATTTCATCCTACTTAGGTCTACTCATAAGGTCATGAACAAAGCTAAGATATTTATGAAATAATTATCTAGGTAACAAGGAGTGCCTACGGTGATCATTTTAGATCAATAAACACAATTCAAATCAAAATTTTGGGATATTTTATTCCAAGCACTGGGGACTTTAATGAAGTTTAGTACAACCTATCATCCATAGGAATATGGGTAGATAACGACTTACTGAATAAGGATACTAAGGATATGATGAAAATGTATTCCATGGACATGCCACAATCAAGCTCTCTAAGTGGGAAGAACGCTTTCATTTAGTGGAGATTGCATACAATACCAATCATCATACATCACTATAAATAAGTCCATTAATTGTGGTTTTTGTATGGATAAAAATGCATCACTTCAATAATTTGGGACAACATAGCAAGCAAGATCACACTTTGGGCCATCATTGCGAAAATAAATGAAAGAACAAGTTCCCAAAATCAAGTGCAATTTGAAGGCAACCCATCATAGGAATATGATTTATCCATGCATGAATAAAACTCACAGGGAGTTACATGTGGGTAATCACATGTGTATTCCTAAGGATGAAGTTGAATAAGGGAAAATCAATGAAGTTTGGAAGTTGTACCAAGTCAACATTCACATATTGCGGGCCATTTGAAGTCATAGATAGAATAAAACTAGTTTCTTATAGACATTTGAAGTCATAGATAGAATAAAACTAGTTTCTTATAGACATACATTATCTGCTAATATTGAAAAACATAATGTTTTTCACTTATTCTTGCTTAATAAATATGTACAAGATCCTAACCATACATTGTACTAGGATTTAATTTTGAGGAAACCAAATGGAGAGTTTCAAATAGATCCTTTATGCATTGCCAATAGGAAGGTGACCAAGCTCAAGAGTTGAGCAAACAGATAAGTCAAGTTCCAATGAAAACATTACACACAAGATTCTAGGCAACATGGGATATGGAGGATGCCATCATCATCCATGATGGAGAAGTATAGATTTTGGTTTATATTTTGTCATTGAAAATTCTATTGTTATTCCAAGAAAGAGGATAATGTAATACCCCATTTTGACCCATACACTATACATATCTTGGTGTATAAATATTGTACATAAATGGATATGTTTCTTGGATGTGAAGCAATGTGAAATTTGTATTAATAACACCCATGAAATATATTTTTCCATAAGTGGTGTGGTTCATAAAGTTCCTAGTATGAGCCCAAGTCCAAGTCCCCACCAATAAACAATTAGCTACCTAAGTTATTTTTCTTATCAAATTGGATATAAAGTTGTAATGCCAACGTGATGTAATGGTGAAATGTATGTTAAGATACAATTAATATGAAATGATTTTTAAGAATAATAAGGGGTTATGATGTGGACAATGGTTAAAAGGGTATTGCACCTTTGCCAAGTATAGATGGTTGAATTCTTTTTCTTTAAATGATTGTAAAGGTGGCACAAAAGCCTTGGGAATGATTTTCATATATTATATTCCCTTGTACATCACCTACATATTCCTCATTTTGTTCCTTTGCAAGGTTCTCTTCTTTTCATTACTTCTTTTCTCCTTTCTTCTTTCATCATCAATATATTATGTTGATTAAGGCTAGATTTCTAAAGATTTAACTCATTATTATGAATGTGAGAGGATGTCATGAACAATTTTGAGTGGAGATGTCTTGATTTGTGTGAAGATATATTATTATTGATATGGATTTGTTTTCTTACAACTACATATTCCTCATTTTGTTCTTTTGCAAATTTCTCTTTTATTACTTTTTTTACTTCTACCATTTTATCATCAATATGTCATTTTCATGTTAATTTAGATTAGATATATAAATATTTTAATATGAGTGTTTATGAGTGTGAAAGGATGAAAAAAATAATTTTGAATAACTATCTATTTCTTTTATTAAATCTCAATTCATGTAAAGCTAGATTATTATTGATATGGAATTATTTCCCTAGTTGAAAAATGATTATCTAAACTTGAAATTATACTAGATTTGTAACTTTACTTAAGATTCTTATAAATGGTTCCCCACTTAATAGGGAGAAAAATGATCATGGAATGGTGAAGGTAATGGAGGAGCTTGGAATTCTTATAAAGGGTTCTGCATCTAGTGGTGAGAAGGATGATCGAGGAACGGTCAAACTAATGGAATATTAATAAGAAGGGAATACCTGTGTTTTCGAAATTGAATCTTGCATTACTATTTTTAATTTGTGAAAACCTAAACCGATATGTAAACCCTTACCCTTCTCATCTCATAGCACACCCTTGAATTTTTATGTGGCTTTCATTCTAAATGTTTACGTATTTGTATAAATAAGTTTTTTCTTCATGTTTTATATAAATATAAAGTATTTCACAGCTCATTTAAACTTTTATTTCGGTACATATTTTATTGTTGTCTAGGTTCAAATCCAGAGGGGGTAGGGTATGTATATTTTCGTAGACTTTACCAGTCAAATCGCTAAGCTGAGAAGGATCCCTTATCCCACAAACAAGGGGGTCTTATACACCAATTTAGTGTGCTGGCTTAACCGTGACCTTAAAAATAGATTATTATTATTATATTATAATTTATAATTGAGTTTAATCAATGAGTCTGAGGATTGGCAGGTCCTTTTATAATTGTGATTGAACTTTATATATTTGTCGTCTTGGGCGAAGAAATGGCGATCGACACCAACAATCAATCACACACAATGGAACGTGCCAAAAAAAGGTGGCGTTGTTGTGGGGTTACAGTTTTAAGAAAAGTAAAACGAGAAAGAAATTTCTCGGATCAAAATATCCGTATCTTGGAATAATTGTTCATCGGTTGATTCCCGGTTGAAAGACAAACGACTCTGTCCTCACTGGCTAAAATATGTCAATTCAGCTTTACTGAATAAAAAACCACGCTATGAGATAAAAGTGCAACGTGCCAAAAAAGGTGGCGTGGTTGTGGGGTTACAGTTTTAAGAAAAGTAAAACGAGAAAGAAATTTCTCGGATCAAAATATCCGTATCTAGGAATTATTGTTCATCGGTTGATTCCCGGTTGAAAGACAAACGACTCTGTCCTCACTGGCTAAAATATGTCAATTCAGCCTTACTGAATAAAAAATCACTCTATGAGATAAAAGTGGCCAATAGTTAAATAACACAATATCATTAAAAGTGGGCAATTCCTGTAAGAAAGGAACATACTAACAGTAAACAGATATCACATGTATAAATTAATGGCAAATTGCATTAAAAAATACTTGATTTAACAGTGCCAATTAGATTTTCCAACAGTAGACTGTCAACTCATGAAATATTATTAAAGATTTCATGAAAATGGTTTAAAGCTCAAATGAAGTCCACACATTTTTAACAGTCCGCTACTTCAGTACAAGTACGTGAATCCACGAAACTGTAAATTGTGAAAAGGATGCAGATATATAGCATAGTACCTGTCCACTCAGGAAATATGAAAGAGTAGCAAATAGAACGAGTGTCAATTTTGGAAAACTCATAATAGTTGGAAATCTTTTTGAAAAAGACAACTGTATAGTTAGCTCTGCTTGAAATACTTGCAAAAATAACTGCCATATCATATAGCCTTTTAGACTAAGATTTGAAGATTGAGTTGCTAACTTGGATGATTCTTAGGATGCCATGAAATTACAAAGAGATGCACACAATGAATGAATGAATAAGCGAGAATGCAAAATACATTGAAATGGAAGATCGAGTGGTCATGGGAATCCATAAATACTTGGGAAACCATCAAAAACTATGAAAAAGTTGAGACTTATTAAAGTTTAAGATGAAAACAATCAAATTATTTAACTAGTTTCTTTGAAGTCTGATTCAAATATGGTTACAACATAGTATTGATCTTGATTGAGGGGATGAAAGAGGGATTAATACCGAAAAGGGACTCGAATAGGAAATCCTCTTGTAATTTTATTTACCATCTTTGTTTTTTAAGACTTGATATTCTTGTAATTTTACTTACCACCCTTGTTCTTCAAGACTTGTTGGTGAATGAGACATATATATTAGAAGAAATCACATATTATTTACCATCTTTGTTTTTTAAGACTTGATATTCTTGTAATTTTACTTACCACCCTTGTTCTTCAAGACTTGTTGGTGAATGAGACATATATATTAGAAGAAATCACATATTTATTAGTTGTAAATGTTTATTGTTTAATATTTATCATATAGAGATAAATTATAGTGAATTATAATTGAGTGTTTACATTTTGATAATTTGATATTTCAAAAGGAAGCAATTATAGGTTATGCTGAGTACCTCATTATATAAAAGGTCAATCTACTACTTTTCTTAACATTTCAAAGTTTTCTTTATTTTTTTCAATAATAATTGTTTGAGTCTTTACTATTTCCAATGAATTCATCTTTTTTATTAATGATTATATTGCCAAGTGAAATGTTTATAGTTTTAATGGAATTTCAAGTTTTTTTAATTTAAAACCAATAGGTATTGTTAGTTTTTGAGTGAGTAGATGCTATCACATCAAATTAATTTAGGGAAATGTATTTTAAAATTAATTTTCAAATTAACAAAACTTTATTTGGAAAATGCATTATAAACTATTTATGTTTTTCAATTTTTGTGTGTGTTAAATTATTCAAAAAAACACCCATATAACATACAAAAGAGAGTATTAATTTCAAATGAAATTCCAACATCACATAAATAATAACCTTAAGGAATAAATGACTCATAAATCATAACATGACATTGTGATTATGGGATAAGAATATACCTATTGGAAATGGACACATTTAATCATCTTTTAATTATAAATTCTATTCTTATGACTAACAATTGAAGATGCCAACTTAGTTTTACTCGCCCTTCCAAATCAATGAATAAGATTTAATGTTCATAACTTTTTACTATTTTTGAATGCTTCCATTTACATGTTTACTTTTTTACATTTACTTAATCATATTAAGAAATTACTACATGACCATTTAGCAAACTTATTTGACATTAAACATTTACTTCACTATTAACCTTTTATTTTTACTGCTGCATATCAGCTGTATATTTGACCAAGAATTTACAGTCAAAATAACCACATTTTTACTCTGAATGAAGCCCCAATTTTTTGTGAAATTGGTCATGAGTTTGTTGGTAATGAGAGCCACCAAATTGCTAGGTAAAAGGCCACTAATCTTACCCACAAATTCAATTAAGAAAAGCTGCATTTTTGCTAGAAATAAAGAGCACTAATTTTCATCCAAAAAAAACCATGAATTTACAGTGATAAATGAACATGAATTTGCATTAAAAATAGCAAGTTTTTCTTGCAAAAAATATCATGAAATTGCACTAGAAATGGACCACTATTTATTGAGGGAAAGATCACAAAATTGTTGAACTTTGGCCACCAGATTGCTAAATGAAGAGACCTAGAACTTGTAAAGGACATTTTCTACTAAATCCATTTTTGGGGGGAGCTATGAATTAGCGAAGAGACCTAGAACTTGTAAAGGACATTTTCTAAGAAATCCATTTTTTCCACGGAAATGAGAAAGGAGCTATGAATTAACTAATAAACAACCACTATCTGGTTGGAAAAGGGTCAAGAATCTACTTGAGAAAAAAAAGGGTTTTTTTGTGAAATAAAATCTCATAGTCCCCAAATAAAAGAAAAGAATTGACATCCCAAATATGAGAACTCTCATAAATGGAATAACTAGCCTTCATTGGTAAAATGAAAAAAGCTAGCAAATTAATAGGGTTATTGTTATTCTCCTTAAAATTAAAGTTAGAGTTATTAATAAAATATTAATTAATAAAATCAAAGTTATTAAGATTAAAATTAATGTATTAATTAATACATTATTATAATAAAAAATGATTAAATTGTTACTTATGTTGTGATTGTCTATAAGACTTCAACAAAAAAATTACACAATGTTATGTCAATTACAATTGCAAATAATACTATACAAACATAAAACACAATAGCATGTCAATTACAACATGCAAATAATCTATAAATCATAACATCAATATACCCACCATATTAAAACTACTATAACACAAAGTTTTTACATACTTACAAAATTTGCACTTTAATACAAACAAACATTTGTAAATAATACTATACAAACATAAAACACAATAGCATGTCAATTACAACATGCAAATAATCTATAAATCATAACATCAATATACCCACCATATTAAAACTACTATAACACAAAGTTTTTACATACTTACAAAATTTGCACTTTAATACAAACAAACATTGATACTTTCACATCAACCAAAAATGCTTACACCCAATACCAATTTTATAAAAAATTTACAACCAAGACCAATTTTATAAAAAGTCATATGACAAATTTGAGTGGAGATTCATATATTATGAGTGTGTGTGAGAGCATGGAAGGATAATTTTGAGTGGATATTCATATATTATGTTAGGTTTTGAGCCATGTGAAGTTAGATTATTATTGGAATAGATTTGTTTTTCTATTTAAGTAAAGATATATGAATTTGCTATTACATCATAATTGTAATTTTGTTTGAAATTATTATGTAAGAATTATAGTATGGTTGTGAAAGATTCTTTATATATTAGTGGAAATGATGATTGTGCAATTATCAACTTAGTGAAATTTTAATAACAAGGGAATGCTTGCATGATTTAGTGTTAATATTGACACTATTTGTTTAAATTTATATAATCATTATGGATGATGTTTGGGTTCTTGTTTATTCCTTTTGTTATAGATTGGATTTTATGATAGTATTTTTGAATTTGTGGAAAAGTAAATCAATAGGTAGACCTATATTTTTCTCATCTCATAGCACAATATGAGGGAAACAACCACATCTATTGAGTGCACTTGGGTAGATAAATTTTCTCTTAATGTTTTATATGAAGTGTTCACAATTCATTTAATTTTTATTTAGTTGTGTATTATATTGATTTTTTTGTATATTTGCATGAGAATAGTGAAGTGCATCTATAGCCTAGGTGTAGTGTTTGTAACATTAATAAAGTAAATTGAAAAAATTGAAATCTATAAAAATGAAAAATTAAATAATCAACCATAATAGTAAAAAATGAAAAATGAGACAATAAAACTATGTCATAAAGTAAACCAACATAGATCTATCTTAACCCCCAATAAGAATCAAAATAATGTTAATACTTATTAAATCCAATATTAAGATGGATTTATGTTGGTGTAATCCATAATAATGACTTATAAAGTATTTTGTATTTGTGTCTGATTGATGATTTGAATATCTTCAAGTTCTTTTTTGGTAATTGTGATTTAACTACTTATAATCTTTTATAAATATTTTAGATAATATTTATCATTTAATATTTATAATGTAGAGACAAATTATGGTGAATTGTGATTGAGTATTTTCATTTTGATAATTTGATATTTCAAAAGGATACAATTATAAGTTTTGCTTGGTACTTAATTATCTAAAAGAAGTCAATCTGCTGCTTTCCTTAACACTTGAAAGTTTTTTTGGGATCTTTTTCAAAAGATGTAATTATAGGTTGTGTTTGGTACCTCCTTATATAAATAAGTCAATTAATGGCTTTCCTTAACACTTTAAAGTTTTTTTTTTTTTTTTTTT
>SNQJ01S0000567.1:602070-615856 GCA_010110895.2 Picea sitchensis
ATGGACATCTCACTACTAAATGTGCAAATGTATAATGGTTATATGCCATTAATTTCGATTGCGCAAGTAAGACACATTACAGGGAGAGTGATAATGGACGAGCATCCTTAAATTCTGAAATGACAATACGTTTTCCTTAGGTTTAGTGTGACAAGGTACTTATAGACCCATTAATATCACAGCGACTATCGGTATGTGAAAGTGATATGACTTTGAAGGTGGTAGTTAGGGCTAGTTATATGCATTACCCTATCACTTATAACTGTCGTCCCATTCGAACTAAATCTTGGCCTAAGGCCTTTCCTTACTTAACACAATTCGATGAAATGAAACAGAACCCTAACCGATTTTAAGATTAAGAAATAAATGACAATCCAGACTGTTTACAAAAATTAATTTCCCAAGGACTGAGACAGGATTAACCTGGGTAAGATCAAGGTGGTGTAAAGAAAATCTCTGTCAAAGTGTTTAAGGCTTCTTGAATGTGCGCCCTCAGGATTTTTGCAAGTTTTAATGTTCCCGTTGGGACTTTGCCACCTTGCCCTATCCACGGTGAACAGGTACAGACTGCCATTAATCTCTAGTAGACGGGTTCTTGGAGGTTACTCCTCATTCTCAAAGTTGGTTTTGTGTATCCATCGGCTATGCTCTAGGGTTTTCTCTGAATGTTCCCAATGCTTACGACGACGATTCAACCTGGTGGATATGTGTTCGACGGACCCCTCCCATTGGAAACTTTCTTAAACGAGGTAAGAGTTTCTGACTGATAACTCCAAGAAATCTCTCGATGTTATACTGAATTTATCTATGTTTGGACTGTAACTCTTAACAGAGTCTATTGATAAATGATTGTGCAAGATTTAGGTTATTAGTATTCTCTGCTTGTTGCGTGAGTCTTCCTGGTTGTCATCCATAGGGAAATCTAGACTCCGCTCCCGAATGTGAGGTTCCTAGTCTTATACTCCCAATCTTGAACCTTCCCTACGGTTATGTTTAAGGAGACCTAGACATAGAGTGTGTTCTATCATAGCACATAGTGTCCTCTTAAGTTCTTTCGGCTCCGTTACTGTGCATATTCTCTCCTCATAGCACGTGGATCCTTGGAGTAAGGGTATGACTAAGGTTAGAAATATTCAGAGCCATTATTCTTGGTAATCCACCCCGGTATCCCTTAACGAGTCAGATAAGGGTGGCCTGGGTATCACAACTGATATGGTGATTTTGTAACGAGTATAAGTCTCATACGTGATTTCATTTTTCTCCTTTTGTTATATGTGGTATATAATTATCCCTAAGTCCCGAGCTTCATCTGAGGTTTTTCCCTTGTTAGTGGTTCGACCATCTTGAATGTATGACCCGGATTGTTAATACTTAAAAAAATGAATTGTTGCAAGAGGGGGATTCCCATTTTTCCCAAGAGTCTATCAATTGTTTTCCCTTGTTGTCCCCAGATCAAAACACTTGTTAAACACCCCTGTACTATGATAAAAGAAGGGGCGACCATACAGGATACATTTTAGCAGAGTACAATAATTGTTATCAATCGTGCTTATCATGAGTTTATTCATTGTTTTGAAAGCAACCGAAAGGTCTTTACTGATTACAAACTAATGATGGGGCCTCTGATTTAAATGCGAGGTACCCATCAAGCGACTCTTCGCTCCTTCCACCCCTTCGAGTTCAGCGACCCTTCCATGGATACAAGGAGGAGGCAGAGTCTACTTCCGAAATTCATCAGCTAAGTATAGTCTGTAAATTTATTGGATTCTTTCATTATCAGTATTCTATTGGTTGATTGATATTAATAAAATCTTCTCGGTCTCTCTACAGGATTGGACGTCTTCGTCGTTCTTGGAACTCAGGTCATCACTTTAAACAAGAGGTATTTGGGTTCCTGTTACCATTTTCTTCCAAAAGAATTAAATCTCCAGTCTACCGAATGGGATGAATTCGTTCTAATGTATGGTTGTTGTGGGTAGAGAAGTGCCAATTCCCACCCGACTCGTTATTACTGCAGTGTTTTTTTTTTAAAGGAACTTAAAGATTCAAATCCTTTACTGAGACATGGTCGAACGATTTATCTTTCTCTTCTGTTATACGAGATGTACTTAAAACCCGGACTCTGTGATCTGGTATTTAGATAGATTTTAAGTATTGCAACTTCATCCTGTATCTATGTTCGGAAACAAAATAACTTTTAATTACTTGCTATGGTTATTTGCATAACTGCGAAATTTAATGATTGATTATATGCTTGTGGTAATTGTATACCTCTAAATTTGTTCTTTATGAAATCTTTTGTGTCTACATCGTTATTAAAACAGGAAAGTCTAAATACAAATAGTCGAATTTGTACAGCCTTGGGCAAAGGAAATTTCCATAATAAGAAAGGGTGCATCCGGTTTCCTTTACTATTAAAGTAGTTCATATAATAGATCTGTCATTGAAAATTTTATAGTATAATTTTCTGTTTCTGTACTCTCTTGTTCGACATACCTTTATACGAGTTAGGTTAATGGACTGTAAGGGAAAATAGTATAATAGTCAGTCTTCCTACCTCAGCTACAGATCTGTCTCTACACAGCTCGTTTAATGGAAAAGAAAATGTAGCATAGTTTACAAAAATCAGAATGTTGTTCCCGACATTAGTCATACAGTTAGATTAATGAAATTACAGCATAACCTCCACTCCCAATATGCCAATCTCAGCATTGATTTCACTCAAAAAACAAATAAAGAAAGAAAATAGCAATGAATCTAATTTAGAGGAGATTTCTTCCAGAATTTAACCATGCATAATCCTTTCAACTATCATAACAAATAAAAGGCCAATTCTATCGTTCGTTCAGAAAGGGGTCACTCGAGATTAGATTTACCATATGTTCTATGTCAGTCTTTAAGCTTCATGAATTCATATTGATTTTCCTACTCATTATTATCTATCACAATTAGTAGATGCATTACATCCATGATTGAATCATTCACCAGAGAATGGAAATTATTTCAGTTCCGATTTAACAAATACATTGCATCAGATATAAAATCATTCAGATAGAAAATGGAAAACATTTCAGTTCTGATTTAACAAATACATTGCATCAGATATAAAATCATTCAGACAGAGAAGGAGTAGAGCAACATATCAGAACCAGATCACGAGAAGGAAAAGGGAACAACCATGTTCCTCCCAACCGTAGAACAGGGCAACCAAATCACTTGCCCAGTTCACCCCCTAGCTTGACCATGAGTCCATGAGGGCTAACTCGAAACTCCTCCTCAAAAATGTCTTTCAATCTTCAATAGACTCCTCTTGCCTCACACTCAATCATTAGTGTTCATAACATCAAGAAAATAATAGTCTCTTTTCCCCGCATACTTGGCAGCGTCCTGCCTCCTCACATATGCTATTTATTCATAAAATCTTTTTGCCTAGGTCTTTTTCCCTCCCTTGGGAATTTTCATAGCTTTCTAAATCCCTGATTTTCAGGGTCTTCCAATGGCCAAATCCCTGATTTTCCCCTTGTAACAATCAACCCAGAGGTAGTTCCAACATGTTCCCCACTCATGGAGTCATAGTCAGCTGATTTTAGCATGGTTGTTCCATTTGTCCTCCTACAATCAATATAAAATATTATGTTTTCATACAAGTGTCATAGTCAAATAGTTAGTTGGGTCAAATCATATCTCTTCCCAAAAGTCATAATAATTAATTACATTTATCAAATTCAAAATTCGGAATTGCCATAAATGGAAAAAAAATTCCAATTTCGAATTTACTAAAAATGAAATAATTTTCCAACAAATTTAAATTTTAAAAATACTTTATTTTGGGGGATGTTATATCCTTTTCCCCTTCAATAAAACACTATCCTCAGTGTTCTTTCCTTTCTTGAAACATGATTGGATGAGATTTCTGCAAATCTCCCTTCAACTCCCAAGTGGCCTCCTCAGGACTAAAGTGCTTCCATTGCATCTTTACCTAAGTGGCGGCTCTATTCCGAAGTGTTATTTCTCTCAGTCTAGAATACATAGGGGTTCCACCTAGAACTTGCCTTTGGGTTCCACCTACACCAAGTTCCAATCAATCATATGAGTAGGGTCATGAACATATTTGGTATGCTACGGGTCCAATTCGATATAGTATCTCGAAGGGCCCACAAAACCTGGGTTCCAACTTGGCATGGTTCCCTAACTTCAATGAACTTTTTCGGGCTTTGACCTTCAAATAAACATGGTCTCCCACTTTAAATTCCAAGTGTCTTCTTTTCTGATCTGCATAGCTCTTCTATCTATCCTGGGCTTTTTTCAAGTTTTGTTGTACCTTCCTTACCATGTTCTCCATTTCTTGGAGCATCTATGGTCCAACCATGGGTCTGTCAGCCGAGTTATCCCAGCTAATTGGAGTTGTACACTTTTTGTCATACAGTACTTCGAAAGGGCTTAACTTAGCCGAATTTTGGTACCCATTGTTATATGCAAATTCTACCAAATGGAGGTAGTTTTCCCACTTTTTTGGTTTGGTTTTTACGTACATGTGGAACATATCCTCTACAATTTGGTTTTTCCTTTTGGTCCGTCCATCCATGTGTGGATGATAACTCGTACTGAAATTGAAATTAGTATTTATCCCTGCAAGCAATTCCTTCCAAAAAGCGGATGTGAATCTTACGTCTCTATCTGAAATCACCATTTTAGGAATACCATGCAGTCTAAAAATTTATTTCATGAATATTTCAGCAATGTTTATATCTTTAAAAGTAGACTTTACAAGAACAAAGTGTGCAGACTTACTGAGTTTATCGATTACAACCATGATAGAATCATTATGTTTCTGACTTTTAGGCAAACTTGTTAAAAAGTCCAGCAATATGGTCTCTCATTTCCATTCTGGTACTAGTAATGGTTGTAATAGGCCGGCTGGATGCTAGTGCTCGGCCTTAACCTGCTGACAATCTTGGCACCTAGCCAATTACTCTACTATTTCTCCCTTCATATTAGGCCAGTAAAACAGTTTTCTAAGTGTTGTTATTGTTTTCTGGTAACCTGGATGGCCATAATACAGTTTCTTATGCACTTCGTCCAAAACTGTTAATTTTAAGTCTGTTGAATCTGGAATGTAAAGTCTGTTTTTAAATCGTAATAGTCCCTTCTTGTCGATACTTAGATCTGGTTTATCTGAGTTTGCGGTACTGTTTTATAATTTTGCCATTATCTTAGTGTAATTTCCATTGTTAACACCTGTTGTCCTTATTCTTTGTTCCAGATCACTTTCTGCCCTGCTGATATTTATCTCAAATAACCCATGGACTCTTCTGCTTAAAGCGTCTGCTACTTTATTTTCCTTACCCTTGATATGTCTGACCTCGAAGTTGAATTCACTCAAAAAGGCTAGCCAACTTGCTTGTCTTGCATTAAGATCTAGTTGGCTAAACATATATTTCACCCCGCTATTATCCATCAATAGTAGAAATTTTCTTCCCATTATGTAGTGTCACCACATTCTTAAGGTGTGTATTACCACTACCAATTCTAAGTCATGAGTGGCATAATTTCTCTCATGTTCCTTTGATTTCTGGGACTCATAACAAATGGCGTGTCCTTCCTGAGTTAGGAAACTACCTAGTTCTTCTTTACTTGCATCAACACATACGGTGAAGTTTTTATCTGGGTCTGCTACCTTCAATATAGGTGCAGTTGTCAATAATTCCTTCAGCTTGTTAAAACTATCTTGACACTTCTCTGACCAGTTAAAATTGGTCCCTTTCTTTTGTAATGACGTGATAGGGCAGGCTATCTTGGAAAACCCTTCTATAAATCCATGGTAATATCTGGTGATTCCCATGAATACCAGATATCCGCTACATCCTTAGGTACTGACCATTCCATAATGGATTTTATCTTCTCCGGGTCTACAACAATGCCTTCTACTGAAATTACATGTCCTAGATATTGTATATCTTTTTAATAAAAGTCACACTTTTCAAATTTGGTGTATAGTTTGTGTTTCCTCAACGTTTGCAGAACTATACTTAAGTGTTCATCATGTTCTTCCCTGTTTTTGAATAGACCAGAATATCGTCGATAAATATTACCACGAACTTGTCTAAGTACTGACTGTAAATATTGTTCATCAGGCACATAAACATGGTTGGTGCGTTAGTGAGTCCGGAAGGTATGACTACGAATTCGTAGTGTCCATATCTTGTCTGAAAAGCTATTTTTCTTATGTCCTAGTCTTTTATCCTAACTTGATGATATCTGTATCGTAAAACCAACTTTGAAAAGATCTTGGCCCCACCTATTTGATCCAACAGATCATTTATCCTTGGTAAGGGGTATTTGTTCTTAATAGTCATTTTGTTCAGTTGTCTATAATCGATACATAGTCTTAGAGTACCGTCTTTCTTTTTCACAAATAGGACTGGTGCTCCCCATGGTGAAACACTCAGTCTGATATACTCTTTGTCCAACAATTCCTATAATTGTATTTTTAATTCTGTCTGTTCTAGTAGACTCATTCGGTAAGGTGCTTTTGAGATAGGGGCTGAACCGGGTAGTAGGTCTATGGAGAAGTCTATTTCCCTTCTAGGAGGTAATTCTGGTATCTCATCCACAAACATGTCTCTGAATTCACGTAGGACAACAAAGTATTCTAACTTTGGCTTATCTTCTTTTTCTAATAGATTTGTTACTTGGATGGCATAAACTTGACATCCCTTTCTCATACATTTCTTGAGCTGCATCGCTAAAACTTGTCTGAATGATACAGGTTTTGGTATACCTTGGCTTGTTCTAGCAGTGCCAAAATCATCTTTATAGCTAAGTATATTTGTATAACAATCTAGTATTGCTTTGTGTTGTTCCAACCAATCCATCCCAATAATCATATCGTAAGATCCTAGTGGTAGGATGTTCAGATTTGTTCTTATATTTTGACCATCTAAGCTGAACTCAAAATTAGAAACAAAGTCAACTACTTTCCTTTTAGTACCTATTGCTAGTTGTACCAGGCATGGTTTTGCGTGCTTCTATTTCTTAAGTTTATTTGACTCTACTGCATCAGGAGTAATATAGCTTACGTAGCTCTAGGGTCAATTAAAACATAAATTCGAGTGTTATTGATTTTACCTTCGATTTCTACCACCGAGGACAGGTGGTCAGCTTGTCGACCATCTATGGCTGCATTTATCCGATGCAGGCTTCTGCCCACATCTCCCACCGTCGAGGCTTCCTGCAAATTATGAACAACAGTTCTGTTTGCTGAAATTAAACATGGACAGTTCCTCCTTAGATGAGGCTCTCCACATTCCCAACATTTGAATGGCTCACGAGAGTTGTCCCCAAACTTCTTTGTTCCTAGGTTTACCAGTTTACTGTTGCCTTGCGTATTCGGATGATTGGAGTGAAAATCCTTTCTCGAAATTTTTTTTGCTGCATTCCAATAAGGAGATGGTTGGTATCCCTTCTTCCGTTGGTTCATTCGATCTTGTTTCTTATCCTTCCAGTCTTTGGAAAACTCTACCTATCATTTATACTGGTCATATCACATTCGTGCTTTCCTGAATACCTCATTCAAGGATTTGGGGTTGTCAAAGTCAATTCTTTCCCTGTAGGACTGTGGTAAATAGCTTAAGAATCACTGGATTTTTAACTTATCCTCCCAGAGGTATGGTACGAACCTTAGTAGTTCTAGAAATTTATTTATAAGGTCCTCCATCGTCATCTGTCCAAGTCTTAACTCGTAAAATTCTTTCGTCTTCCTTTCATAATAGCTTTCAGAAAGGTATTGTTTCTTGAAACACTTCTTAAAGTCAGACCATTCCAACTGTTTCTCCTTTGGGCCCTTGGCCAATTTCAAGTCTTGCCACCAAATGTTGGCCTTCCCTTTCAGATTATATATGGCCATTCTGACCTTCACATTGCTAGAATAGTTTTAGATCTGGAAGTATTTTTTGATGTCCAACAACCATGCCTCAGCTTCTTCTCGTGTCCTGGATTCTCCATCAAAGGTAGCTGGTTTAATCTTTTTAAATTCTCCTTCAAGGTGATCTACTTGTTTTCTTTTTCTGTCCGTTTTAGTTCTGTCTTCAGCTGAAAGTGTTCCTTCAAACGAACTGTCTCCTTTTTCTGTTTCCGGTCCCGAGTTCTTGGAATCTCTCTTGCTGACTTCTTCGTCGTTATTATCGTCCTTTGGGATTTTCTTGGTCACTATACTATGCAGCAAGACTTCATTTATTTCGTGTTGTTCTTGTTGAGATTTCTTCAGTTTTTCATTGTTGGCTTCGAAGACCTGCAGTGAAACAATTAGATTCCTCATTGTTTCCAACACTTCCATAGGTGATCTTCCGTCACTGTTCTGTCTTCGATCTCTAGGAAGTCTTTGCTACGGATTTCCTTCCTTCCTGATTTCTGCATCGTCCTGAGCTGCCATAATTAAGACAAAGCAGAAAGGGCTTTCTGTTTGTAACCATAAGGTTTATTATTATTTTTATTATTTTTTTTACATAAATCAGAATATATACTATGCAACTAATGTGGCCCTGTTCAGGCCCAGTGTTGTAAATTTTTCTCTGATACCATATGTAATGTTTCCCAAATTTTCCTTAAAAAAAAAAATTGTGAGTCATTATTTCTCAAATTAAAAATACATCTGATTTCAATCTTACTACATGGAAATCATATACCTCTTCCTTTCACCATTTAGGGCTTACCAAAAATCCTTTAATTACTGATCACTAACGGACCTTATCCCTACTTAAGTGAAAATAACTAGTAGATTATAATGGATTATAAGTATTTATAATCACTCGCATCATAGTCTACACTATTACCCTTAGCCCAACTATATCCTTATGGACATCTCACTACTAAATGTGCAAATGTATAATGGTTATATGCCATTAATTTCGATTGCGCAAGTAAGACACATTACAGGGAGAGTGATAATGGACGAGCATCCTTAAATTCTGAAATGACAATATGTTTTCCTCGGGTTTAGTGTGACAGGGTACTTATAGACCCATTACTATCACAACGACTATAGGTACGTGAAAGTGTTAAGACTTGGAAGGCGGTAGTTAGGGCTAGTTATACGCATTACCCACTCACTTATAACTGTCGTCCCATCCAAACTAAATCTTGGCCTGAGGCCTTTCCTTACTTAACACAATTTGATGAAATGAAACAAAACCCTAATTGATTTTAGGATTAAGAAATAAACGATAATCCAGATTGTTTACCAAAATTGATTTCCCAAGGACTGAGGCGGCATTAACCTGGGTACGATCAAGGTGGTGTAAAGAAAATATCTGTCAAAGCGTTTAAGGCTTCTTGAATGTATGCCCTCGAGATTGTCGCAAGTTTTAATGTTCCCATTGGGACTTTTCCACCTTTCCCTAACCATGGTGCATAGGTACAGACTACCATTAATCTCTAGTAGATGAGTTCTTGGAGGTTACTCCTCATTCTCAAAGTTGGTTATGTGTATCCAGTGACTATGCTCTAGGGTTTTCTCTGAATGTTACCAACGCTTACGACGATGATTCAACCTGGTCGATATGCGTTCGACTGACCCCTCCCTCTAGAAACTGTCTTAAATGAGGTAAGATTTTTTGACTGATAACTCCAATAAATCCCTCGATATTATACTGAATTTATCTATGTTTGGACTGTAACTCTTAATAGAGTCTGTTGATAAACGATTGCGCAAAATTTAGGTTATTAGTATTCTCTTCTTTTTGAGTGAGTCTTCCTGGTTGTCATCCATAGGGAAAGCTGGACTCTACTCCCGAAAGTGAGGTTCCTAGTCTTATACTCCCAATCTTGAACCTTCCCTACAGTTATGTTTAAGGAGACCTGGACATAGAGTGTGTTCTATCATAGCACAGACTGTCCTCTTAAGTTCTTTTGGCTCTGTTACTATGCATATTCTCTCTGCATAGCGTGTGGCTCCTTGGAGTAAGGGTATGACTAAGGTTAGAAATATTAAGAGCCATTATCCTTGGTAATCCACCCCGGTATCCCTTAACGAGTCAGATAAGGGTGGCCTGGGTATCACAATTGACATGGTGATTTTGTAACGCGTATAAGTTTCATAGGGGATATCATTTTTCTCCTTTTGTTTTCTGTGGTATATAATTATCGCTAAGTCTCGAGCTTCATCTGAGTTTTTCCCCTTGTCAGTGGTTCGGTCGTCTTGAATGTATGACTCAGATTGTTAATACTGAAAAAAAGGAACTTTTGCAAGAGGGGGATTCCCATTTTGCCAAAGAGTCTATCAGTTTTTTTCCCTTGTTGTCCCCAGATCAAAACACTTGTTAAACACCCCTAGACTATGATAAAAGAAGGGGTGACAATACAGGATACATTTTAGCAGAGTACAATAGTTATTATGAATCGTATTTAGCATGAGTTTATTCACTGTTCTGAAAGCAACTGAAAGGTCTTTACTGATTACAAACTAATGATGGGGCCTCTGATTTAAATGCGAGGAACCCATCAAGTGAATCTTCACCCCTTCCACCCCTTCGAGTTCAGCGACCCTTCCATGGATAGAAGGAGGAGGCAGAGTCTACTTCCAAAATTCATCAGCTAAGTATAATCTGTAAATTTATTGGATTCTTTCATTATCAGTATTCTATTGGTTGATTGATATTAATAAAATATTCTTCGTCTATCTACAGGATTGGATGTCTTTGTCGTTCTTGGAACTTAGGTCATCTCTTTAAACAAGAGGTATTCGGGTTCCTGTTACCATTTTCTTCCAAAATAATAAAATCTCCAGTCTACCGAATGGGATAAATTCATTCTAGTGTATGGTTGTTGTGGGTAGAGAAGTGCCAATTCCCACCTGACTCATTATTACTACACTGTTATTTTTTTAAAGGAACTTAAAGGGTCAAATCCTTTACCGAGACATGGTCGAACGATTTGTCTTTCTCTTCTATTATACCAGATGTACTTAAAACTTGGACTCTGTGATCTGGTATTTAGATAGATTTTAAGTATTGCAACTTCATCCTGTATATATGTTCGGAAATAAAATAACTTTTAATTTCCTGCTCTGGTTATTCTCATAACTGTGAAAATTAATGATTGATTATATGCTTGCGGTAATTGTATACCTCTGAATTTTTTCTTTATGAACTCTTTTGTTTCTACATCGTTATTATAACAGGAAAGTCTAAATACAAATAGTTGAATTTGTACAACCTTCGGCAAAGGAAATTTCCATAATAAGAAAGGGTGCATCCGAGTTCCTTTACTGTTAAAGTAGTTCATATAATAAATCTATCATTGAAAATTTTATAGTATAATTTTATGTTTCTGTACTCTCTTGTTTGACATACCTTTATATGGGTTAGGTTAATGGATTGTAAGGGAAACTAGTATAATAGTCAGTCTTCCTACGTCAGCTATAGATCTGTCTCTACACAGCCTATTTAATGGAAAATAAAATGTAGCATAGTTTACAAAACTCAGAATGTTGTTCCCGACATTATTCATACAGTTAGATTAATGAAATTACAGCATAACCTCCACTCCCAATATGCCAATCTCAGCATTGATTTCACTCAGAAAACAAATAAAGAAAGAAAATAGTAGTGAATCTAATTTAGAGGAGATTTCTTCCAGAATTTAACCATGTGTAATCCTTTCAACTATCATAACAAATAAAATGCCAATTCTATCGTTTTTTTAGAAAGGGGTCACTCGAGATTAGATTTACCATATGTTCTATGTCAGTCTTTAGGCTTCGGGAATTCAAACTAATTTTCCTACGCATTATTATCTATCATAATTAGTAGATGCATTACATCCGTGATTGAATCATTCACCAGAGAATGGAAATTATTTCAGTTCTTATTTAACAAATACATTGCATTAGATATAAAATCATTCAGACAGAAAATGGAAATCATTTCAATTTTGATTTAACAAATACATTGCATCAGATATAAAATCATTCAAACATAGAAGGAGTAGAGAAACATGTCTGAACCAGATCACGAGAAGGCAAAGGGAACAACCACGTTCCTCCCAACCATAGAACAGGGCAACCAAATCACTTGCCCAGTTCACCCCCTAGCCTGACCATGAGTCCATGAGGGCTAACTCGGAACTCCTCCTCAGCAATGTCTTTCAGTCTTCAGCAGACTCTTTTTTCCTCACACTCAATCATTAGTGTTCATAACAACAACAAAACATTAGTCTCTTTTCCCTGCATACTTGGGAGCATCCTGCCTTCTCAGATATGTTATTTATCCATAAAATCTTTTTGCCTAGGTCTTTTTACCTCCCTTGGGAATTTTCACATCTTTCTAAATCCCTGATTTTTAGGGGCTTGCAATGGTCAAATCCCTGATTTTCCACTTGTAACAATCAACCCAGAGGTAGTTCCAACATGTTCCCCACTCATGGAGTCATAGTGAGTTGATTTTAACATGGTTGTTCCATTTGTCCTCCTACAATCAATATAAAATATTTTGTTTTCATACAAGTGTCATAGTCAAATAGTTAGTTGGGTCAAATCAGATCTCTGCCCAAAAATCATAATAATCAATTACATTTATCAAATTCAAAATTCGGAATTGCCATAAATGGAAAAAATTTCCTAATTTCGAATTTACTAAAAACTGAATAATTTTCCAACAAATTCAAATTTCAAAAATACTTTATTTTTGGGGATGCTAAAAGTCCGTTGTCGATGCCCTGGTCATCGAGGTGTAGTGAAAGTGGATCCTCTCTGGAATCCACGATATCCCGGTGAAAGTCTATCTTGTTTTTGATGCTGCTATGCACCAGATGACACCTGCCCCGCAGGTCTCGCTGGAGTCCTACTCTGACCCCTGCTGATAAGCTCCTCTTTTGCTATGAGGGCATTCTAGACAACATCATGCAATTTTTGAGGCATCAGAATCCTAACCTTTTCGCGAATGTTGACATTAAGTCCAAACATGAACCTGTTGACCTTAAGTTTCTTGGTATTCAGTTGCAGAGCATACCGTAGTAGCTCCATAAATCGAGCCTTGTACTCGGGCACTGTACGACCACCCTGTCACAAGGCGTTGAACTCGTTGAGTTGACGCTCAATGAATTCCTCAGACATATACCTCTCCTGGAACCATTCCTCAAATAGTTCCCATGACACGTCTTCGATGACCATGTTCAAATGCGATAGGAGCGTCTTCTACCAGAGAAGAGTGCTCCTCTTCAGTTGAAAGACCGCCATGTGGACCTTCATGTTGAAGTTATAGTCACGAAGTGAAAAACACATTTCCATAGTCCCCAAGCAAGCCTCGACAGTTGCGCCATCCTGGGCAACAAAGAACTCGGGAAATTTGACCTTCTCGAGTTCGCGGTGAATGATACCAGTACCGTCCGGAGCATGCAATGAACCTTCAAGAGGTTTCGGCACCCTAGCCTCATCTCTATCCAAACGACTAATTGGTGCCTCAAACATCCTCTGAAAGATCCTCATCAGCCCAACCACATCACCCACAACAATCTTCTCCTGTCCAATGAATTTTTCTTCTCCTTGGGGGTTAGACCCTTTTAGCGCAGGTGCTACTGGAGGCATCGCACCTCCTCCCCTAGCACCTCGTTGTGAACCACCAACTGTGATTACCGCATGTACAAGTTAGTTTTTAAAAGGCACTAGGATATTAATCAAGGGTAAAATACAATGGAAGGTGTGACGATCCACAGTCGCAGGGTTGAACCCACTTTGATACCCTATGTAACGACCCTCGTCGTTATGACAACATGCGACGCATAACAAGTGATA
>SNQJ01S0000567.1:639533-651552 GCA_010110895.2 Picea sitchensis
AACAAAATGAGGAATATGTAGTTGTAAGAAAACAAATCCATATCAATAATAATATATCTTCACTCAAATCAAGACATCTCCACTCAAAATTGTTCATGACATCCTCTCACATTCATAATAATGAGTTAAATCTTTAAAAATCTCGTCTTAATCAACAACAAAAAAGATGATATATTGATGATGAAAGAAGAAAGGCAAAAAGAAGTAATGAAAAGAAGAGAACCGTGCAAAGGAACAAAATGACGAATATGTAGGTGATGCACAAGGGAATATAATATATGAAAATCATTCCCAAGGCTTTTGCGCCACCTTTACAATCATTTAAAAAAAAGAATTCAACCATCTATACTTGGCAAAGGTGCCATACGCCTTTAACCATTGTCCACATCATAACCCCTTATTATTCTTAAAAATCATTTCATATTAATTGTATCTTAACATACATTTCACCATTACACCATTACATCATGTTGGCATTACAACTTTATATCCAATTTGATAAGAAAAATAACTTAGGTAGCTAATTGTTTATTGGTAGGGACTTGGACTTGGGCTCATACTAGGAACTTTATGAACCACACCACTTATGGAAAAATATATTTCATGGGTGTTATTAATACAAATTTCACATTGCTTCACATCCAAGAAACATATCCATTTATGTACAATATTTATACACCAAGATATGTATAGTGCATGGGTCAAAATGGGGTATTACATTATCCTCTTTCTTGGAATAACAATAGACTTTTCAATGACAAAATATAAACCAAAATTTATACTTCTCCATCATGGATGATGATGGCATCCTCCATATCCCATGTTGCCTAGAATCTTGTGTGTAATGTTTCCATTGGAACTTGACTTATCTGTTTGCTCAATTCTTGAGGTTGGTTACCTTCCTATTGGCGATGCATAAAGGATTTATTTGAAACTCTCCATTTGGTTTACTCGAAATTAAATCCTAGTAAAATGTATGGTTAGGATCTTGTACATATTTATTAAGCAAGAATAAGTGAAAAACATTATGTTTTTCAATATTAGCAAATAATGTATGTCTATAAGAAACTATTTTTATTCTATCTATGACTTCAAATGGCCCGCAATATGTGAATGTTGACTTGGTACAACTTCCAAACTTCATTGATTTGCCCTTATTCAACTTCATCCTTCGGAATACACATGTGATTACCCACATGTAACTCCCTATGAGTTTTATTCATGCATGGATAAATCATATTCCTATGATGGGTTGCCTTCAAATTGCACTTGATTTTGGGAACTTGTTCTTTCATTTCTTTTCGCAATGATGGCCCAAAGTGTGATCTTGCTTGCTATGTTGTCCCAAATTATTGAAGTGGTGCATTTTTATCCATACAAAAGCCACAATTAATGGAATTCTTTATAGTGATGTATGATGATTGGTATTGTATGCAATATCCACTAAATGAAAACATTATTCCCACTTAGAGAGCTTGATTATGGCATGTCCATGGAATACATTTTCATCATATCCTTAGTATCCTTATTTAGTAAGTCATTATCTACCCATATTACTATGGATGATAGGTTGTACTAAAATTCATTAAAGTCCCTAACTCTTGGAATAAAATATCCCAAAAATTTGATTTGAAATGTGTTTATTGATCTAAAATGATCATCGTAGGCACTCCTTGTTACCTAGATAATTATTTCATAAATATCTTAGCTTTGTTCATGACCTTATGAGTAGACCTAAGTAGGATGAAATCTGCAAATTTAATTAGTTTTTCCATAGGAACTGCAAAGATTCAGTCATGTTGCTTTACAATACCATGTAAAGCACTCAGGAAATCCCTCATGATTAATTATCATTTCCATCATAAAATCCACAAAGGATACACAAATCATGTTATATTAGAGTGATCTCCTTTAACATATTAACATTCTAATCATTTAAAAACAACATTGATTTGCCCAAGAAGGCGATCTATAGGAGAAGGTGACCACGCAAGCCATAACTCGTCTTCTGACCAAAAAATCTCCTCAAGGGCACAAACGCACCATTAGTTTGGGTGACCAAGCAAATGGGGATCCAAACCGGGGTGATCCGAGAGTGGCCAAGAGGTTTTGGCGATCTCAGAGTGACCTCTGGGGATTAGTGGGAGGATCCCAGTGCATCCATGGAAGAGGGTGCACTCACTTCATTCTCACAAAGAAGAAAACCAACAAGGGCGCAGACCCCAGTTGGCGAGTCCTCCCTTCTTCCTTAGAAAACTCGAAGGAAATGATTTTCTCCTTGAGAGAGTGTCTAGTTAATGAGATAAGCTTGCTCTCAAAGGTGGAAGCATGGAAAAAAGAGACACTAGGAGGCATCCATGAAGGAAGGCGCACTGGTTATTCTTCAGAAACCCCAAAAACGAAATTGTCATGAATGTAAAATGCAAACTCATAAAAGAAAACAACCAAGACACATAGCTTCAGAAGAAAAGGTAAGAATGATTTATTTTAGTCTCGATTCACCTTATATACCAGGGAACCATTTATTTTACATATATTTAATTGATCATCAAAAGGTGAAGAAGTGTTGCGCCTAGGTGATTGACTTGTGCGCCCTAGGTAAGCGTTCCCCTAGGTGGCCTCCTTAGCCCAATTCCTCCCTGTTTAGATCTGGTAGCGTCCCGACTTCCATGAGAAGATGCAAAAACTTGTTGTGTAATACATGAGTTGTGATCCACTTTGCCTGAGTTGGAGTTTGGCCTTGGCGGGCTACCATATATGAAGTGTAAGTCTCGTGTCTTGTAGAGCGACTTCGAGTGTCTAGTATAGTGTCTTTGGCCAATGGGAGTTGGAAATTAGGAATGTTGTCCACTGGATGAGTGATGGTGACTGGTTCTTCCAAGAGGGAAGGCTCAAACAACTTTAAGTGATTTACATTAATGACAGTGTGGATTCCCAGTTGTGGTGGCATATCCAACCTATATGCATTTTCTCCAATCTTGTCGAGTATTGTATACAGACCATATCTGATTGGTAGAATCTTGTGATGGTGGACTTTGAAGCACTTCTTATCCAAGTGTAACCAAACTTGATCCCCTGGTTGAAAGACCATGAAGGTTCTTTGTTTGTCATGGCATTGCTTGGCATTATCTTGGGCTTCTTTGAGTGCTGATGTGACTGCACTTTGGCGTTGTGCAATTTGTTGGAGAAATCGTTGAGCTGGTAGTTGTTCCTGTTGTTGATGGAAGGTACCTTGAGGATCCAAAGTGAGTGGAAGCTTGGTTGGAGATGCTGGTTGGAAGCCCAAGAAGACTTCAAAAGGTGAAAAGCATGTAAAAGAATGTGTTGCCTTGTTGTAGCTATGCTAGAGAATGTGTAAGTAATTGTCCCATTGTTTGTTGCGCCCAAAGTGAGTTCGGGGAGCATGCACCAAGACTCTGTTGAAAACCTTTGTTTGGCCATTTGTTTGAGGATGGAATGAAGTATAAAACTTGAGGTGGCACCCCAATAGCGCCCATATGGTCTTCCAAAATGTATTGAGGAAGTGAGAATCTTTGTCTGAGATGATACTGCTTGGGAGGCCAAAATGAGGCCAAACATGATGGAAATAGAGTTCCGTTGTTTGGTTGTTGTAGTATTATTTGTGCACGGGATAAAAAGTGCCATTTTGTTGAAGCGACATACCACTACCCAGATTGCATCATGTTTATTTTGGGTTGTTGGAAGTCCACTTAGGAAGTCCATTGAGATTGACTCCCAAGGCCGAGAAGGAAGCGGCAATGGTTGATACAACCCATGCTTCCAGTTGGATGGCTTGGATTGTGAGCATAAGGCACAAGCTCTAATAAATTTTTCAACTTGAGGTTGCATGGAAGGCCAATGAAAATGGTGTTGCAGATGTTGGGTGGTATTTGTGGTCCTGAAGTGGCCCCCATAGGCTGAAGCATGCACTTCCTTGATGAGAAAGAGGCAATCTTCTAAGTGTGGAACGCATAGCAGATTCAACTTATGTAGCCACCCATCCCAAATAGTGTAGTCTAGGAAGGGGGTCTGATTGATCACTATGGGACTTTGCAAAGCTTCCCAAATCTCTCGAAAGTCAGTGTCAGTAGCATATTGATCTTTCCATGTGTCATAAGTAGAACAACGTACTTCTAGAATGGAAAGAACTGGAGTGGGAGGTCGACTTAGCAAATCAATCATTTTATTAGAAGTGCCTTTCTTGTATCTGATGACTAAGTGAAATTGTTGAATGTAGGAGGCCCATTTAAGGTGCCTTTGTTCTTGAATCTTCGATTGAGAGTTGATGAAAATCAAAGGGTGGTGGTCGGTATTCAGAATGGTTTCTTTACCTAACAAATAATGCCTCCATTGTTTGAGTGCTTGCATTAGACTATAAAATTCCTTGTCATAGGTACTATAATTTTTCTTTGCCTTGGACAGGGTTTTAGAGTGGTATGCAATGGGTTGTCCTCCATATTTAAGTACAACACCAATAGCATATTGTGAGGTGTCAGACTCAATCTCAAAGGGTTGGGAGAGGTATGGCAGATGTAAAATAGGGGATGAGAAGAGGGCGTCTTTGAGATGAGCAAAGTGAGTAGTTTCTTCTTTGGTCTAGATGAATGTAGAAGAAGTATTTGAGAGTCGATGCAAAGGTCAAGCAATATTTGAAAAAGAGGGAATGAACTTACGATAGAAATTGATGCCACCCAAAAAGATTTTCAACTCCTTAGCTGAAGAAGGTAGAGGCCATTGTTTCAATGCTTGGATGTGAGATGGATCTGGTTGAATACCCTCTGAGCTGACCACAAAGCTGAGATAGGGGAATGAAGTTTGACCAAAATATGATTTCTTCTCTTTGACTTGAAACTTGTGTTCTTGGAGAATTTGGATAACTTGTCGGACATGTTGCATGCGACTGTCCCATGTCTGAATGAAGATGAGAATGTCATCTAAGTAGATGACCACAAATTGACCCAAATGTGCTCTGAAGATGTCATTGATCAGCCTCGTGAAAGTGGCTGGGGCATTGGTGAGACCGAAAGGCATGACTTTCCACTCAAAAAGACCAAATTTGGTCTTGAACGCTATTTTCCAAACATCATCTGGGTTCATTCGAACTTGATGGTAGCCTACTGTCAAATCCAATTTAGTAAACCACTTAGCTCCTTGGAGGGTGTCAAGTAGTTCCTCAATCCGGGGAAGGGGGTAACGATTTTTTATTATGGCTTTGTTCAAGGCTTGGTAATCCATGACAAGGTGCATTTCTGAGGTATCTCGTTTAGGGATGACAAAGGTGAAAAAAGCATAGGGAGAATATGAAGGTTGGATGTGGCTAGAGTTGATGAGGTCGGTCAGTTGTCTTTCCATTTACTCTGTTTATGTTGGGGCCAACCAGTAAGTAGGGGAATTAGGTAAGGCAAATCCAGGGATGAGATGAATAAAATGGTCAATGTGGTGGGAGGGGGGAAGTCCTTCCGGAGGTTGAAATACCTCTGCGAACTCGTGGAGGAGGGGAGTCATAGTTTCAGGAATATGGTGTGTTGTATTGTTTGGTGTTATTGGGCACACCAAATAGAGAGACACACGTTATTTTAAGTGTACATGTGGGATTTGTTCTTTGGTAGAAGGGGGTTTGGGTTTTTCTATAGTTAAGATATAAGTGTGGCCTTATTTTGTAATTTTGTACTGGCGAGATTTGGCTAGATCGATAGCATTTCTTTGGGTTTGGTATGGGATACCGAGAAAAAACTCTGCACAATCCAAGGGGGATACATCACAGAGGACAATATCTTTGAATTGACCTATGGCGAAAGTGACCAGACAACACTTGGAAACTAGGAGGCGAGGGCCATCCTTTTGGACCCATCCGAGTTGATAGGGTTGCGGATGTGGAGTGGTGACAAGATTAAGGTGGTTGAAAAGGGCTTGAGACACCAAGTTTTTCTGGCTTCCATTGTCCATAATCAGTATAGCCAAGGCATTTTTGATTTGGCAGCTATGAGTGAAGAGGGGTTGGGTGGATGCATTCGAATCTTCTTAGGTCATTAGAATCAGTGAGGGATCTACTTCTGTGGGATTGTCCAGAGGAACTTCTTCGGTATCCTCTACTTGGTTTTTAGATTTTGGAGGATTCGACAATCTGATGAATTGTGTGAAGTAGTTTTGTGGAATGAGCACCAGGGTGTCCTTGTAGTTGTATTGGGTGTGGGGTTTTGAGTCCGAGGAGGTGGAAAGAGGGCTGAGGGATGGGAGTTGGATGGTTGAGAGGCGGGGGGGTTTGGTGTAAGGGCGAGACTAAGGAATATGACCTCTAGGAGTGACTTTCCTTTCTATAGCCAAAGATCTCTTAAATGTTTTATCTAAAGTTGGATTTTCAAATAGCTCTAACTCTTGATGGAATTGAATTAATAAACCAACCACAAATTTTAATATGAGTACCTCTTCCGGATCTGGAACATGAAGTAAGAGGCGCATCTTGCAGAAGAAGTCTATCTAGCCTTGCACTCCTTATGAAGGGAGTTGTCGAAGTTGGTGCCAATTGATCCATAAAGATTTCACATACCCAGGTGGGTAGAAGCGGTTTCTCAAAGATTCGAAAAGTCGAGCCCAGGTTTTGATGGGTTGCAAAGTAGAGGATTTTGGAGCATCCCCAATATCTATCACAAATGTGGTCTTCTCTTGCTCTGTATCCCACCAAGTTTGTGCCAATCCTTATAATTTCAAGGCGACAATCTGGATTTTTCTTTCCTCGGTAAGGCTTGGACATGTATTGAAATAGGTGGATAGGCTACAGATCCAAGAATCCACCATTTCACCATTCATTTTCCCAACAAACTTGGGTAGTTGGATTCAAGTGTCCAACCGGAATGGATCTGTATCATTTTGTTGTTTCATTCTGAGCATCTCATTGAGGACGGAGGCAAGATCTTGGACGAAATTTGATGTGTTGAAATCTGAGTCGACTGCCAAAGTATCTTTGCGTGGAGGCATTGTGAGGCCAGCTAAAGAGAAAAGGTGCCCCTAGGTTGCAATGCTAAACAAAGGACTCAAAACCCTGAGGCAACAGAGCTTGAATTGGTCTAGAGGGAGAGAGTTGTATTTTTTTAGATCTATGGACCTCCTCTCTGTGGCAATGGATATGTGGGCACCCTTGGGACTTATGATATTTGTGGATCTTCTTACATAAAATGGAAACCCTGGAATGGGCAAACTATGGAATATTTCATGAAACCCCGCCCCCCCCCAAAAAAAAAATGTGGCTCAATCTTCAAGATCAAAATATTTTCCATGGATATTGAGGATCTTATACCAATTGATCTACCCAAGAAGGCGATCTATACGAGAAGGTGACCACGCAAGACATAGCTCAACTTCTGACCAAAAGCTCTCCTCAAGGGCACACATCTCAGGGGCGCACCATTAGTTTGGGTGACCAAGCAAATGGGGATCCAAACTGGGGTGATCCGAGAGTGGCCAAGAGGTTTTGGTGATCTCAGAGTGACCTCCGGGGATTAGTGGGAGGATCCCAGTGTAGCCATGGAAGAGGGCGCACTCACTTCATTCCCACAAAGAAGAAAACCAGCAAGGGTGCAAACCCCAGTTGGTGCGCCCTCCCTTCTGCCTCAGAAAAATCGAAGGAAATGATTTGTTCCCTGAGAGAGTAGCTAGCTAATGAGATAAGCTTGCTCTCAGAGGTGGAAGCATGGAAAACAGAGTCACCAGGAGGTAGCCATGAAGGAAGGCACACTGGTTATTCTTCAGAAACCCTAAAAATGAAATTGTCGTGAATGTAAAATGCAAACTCAGAAAAGAAAACAACCAAGACACATAGCTTCAAAAGAAAAGGTAAGAATGCTTTATTTTAGTCCTAGTTCATGTTATANTACCAAGCGAACCATTTATTTTACATATATTTAATTCATCATCAAAATGTGAAGAAGTGTTGCGCCTAGGTGATTGACTTGTGCGCCCTAGGTAGGCATTCCCCTAGGTGGCCTCCTTGACCCAAACATTCTTTTTCATTATTAACTAAAATCATTGGTTTTCCAAAATCATTATAATCTTGTTGTAACCTATCACCATAGTCTTGTTGTAACCTAGATAATCTACATAAGATGAATTATACATCTAATAGTCTTGTTGTAACCTAGATAATATACACAAGGTGAATTGTACATCTAATATCTATAGAAGCAATTCCTTATCTCTAAGGAATTTGGCATATACATCCAACCTCCATGTGTAACAACTCCCTCATTTATTGATTGTGATTGTGCCATCTCTTTTACCTTCTATAACGCCTTATTGATCGTATTTACATATCTTTAGCCATTAAGATTCTATACAACTTTATTTTCGTTCCCTTTTATGTATATAATTTTGAATTTGTATTAATCGATTCCAACTTCCTTAAATACAATAAATTTAATAAGGAAATATAAAAGTCATGTTAAAAGAAATAGTTGATTAAATAAAATAATTAAAATTAAGGAATATTAAATTTAATAAGGAAATATAAAAATCATGTTAAAAGAAATAGTTGATTAAATAAAATAATTAAAATTAATGAATATTTAGATCTGAAATAACTAGGATTTTGATATTAAGGAATTTTTTAAGTATTTAAACAAGTTCCTTTTGATAAAAGAGATAGTGAAATATTGAGACAGTATGGACTTATACTTTGAACATGTTGAAAATTATTTTAGCAGATAATACTTATTGTTTTAATTATAGACAATTGTAAGTTATTTTATGGCAAAAAACCCTTATTCAATAACAAGAGTGCATGTTGTTGAATGTTATGCATTTGCACAATATATTTTCTTCGTTGTGCAACAAATTTCTTTCAAATTAAATACATGTTTTCTTTATCTCTTTAAAATCCATATTTAAATTTTACTAATTTATTCATAGTGAGATACATAACATTAAAATCCATAATTAAACTTTACTATTTTATTCATTGTGAGATACATAGCATTTGTTATAAATTTGTTTTAAATTTTTAAGGGTAGTCTTCCTTTTGAATTTAGAGTATATTTAGAATACACCTATGGCCTCATGATACATGTACCTATGATTGATATGAAAATAAAAATAATATAAGTAGTTCTAATGGAATGTGCTTGAATGTTGCACATCTGCATATTATATTTTTTATTTTTCTGAGGTGTTGGGCAAATTCTTTACAAATTTTATTTTTATTATAATATTTTAAAGATTCATTTCAATTTTCTTTTTTAGAGATTAAAAACAAGTCATCTAAATGTATCTTATCGAATTATTATTATCTTCTCCATAATAAATGTATAAATGTATAAAGAAATTAATTTAAAATGTAAAAACCTATAATAGTTTATGTTGTTGAAGATATACAATAGAAAAAATAGATATTGCATTGATTCAAATGTTTGTACATGTAACATCCCACTCTTGCATGCACTGAGAAAACTTATTCTTTGAGGACACTTGTGTGCAAGTGATCTGGGTTATTATACTATTGGCCATTTTAATTATGATTATGAGATATTATGGATTTGATGATATGTTATTTTGTTGTATTTACATAGACAAGTGTTATTGATTGGGTTCTCCTGAGTGTGCAGGACTTTGGAAATTGAGGATGCAGAGGCATCGATGAAACCCCTTGGACTCTGGATCGAGTCACAGAGTGGACTGTAGGATTTGAATGTTGTTGATGTGACATATGTACATATGATTAGATGTTATGATGACTGATTATTGTTGCTGACATGATTCATTGATGGATGCAGGTTGACGATAGTTTGTCGACTAGACTCACATTAGGAGTAGAGGGGTCATGCACGAAAAACAAAGACATTGAGGAAGAGGTGTGGCAGCAGCCCTACCACAAACTACTAGAACTCCCATCGTGGCTCGAATTGTACGTTAATGATTACATAGATCAAGAAGACCCATGATTTCATGAGGGTAGACTGTGACAGTCGCTCGTGATGATTCTAAGGGGTGCACAATAAGGCATGGGACTTATTCCTTAGAGGCCCTTAGTCTCCCACAAGATCACCTGACGGAGTATTGACTCTAGGGGTTTGACATCTACCAAATTCAGTCAAGAGGAGAGTGGCACACTTGGAGCACGTAGTGTGTCTTGAAGGGCACGTCGCGCAAAGGAAACATAAAGAGGCGAGTGGCACCCTTGGAGCATGTAGTGCGCCTTGAAGGGAACGTCGTGCAAAGGAAACAAAAAGAGGAGAGTGGCACCCTTGGAGCACGTAGTGCGTCTTGTAGGGCACTTCGTGCAAAGAAAACGAAAAGAGGTGAGTGAAACCCTTGGAGCACGTAGTGTGTCCTGAAGGGCACGTCGCAATTTTAACTAGTAAATAAATAAACCTAGCACCTAGAAAACTATGCCTCCATAGGACGTGGTCGGCCTTAAAATGAATGATGTGATAAGTAAAGTTAATAACTAAATTTTCCCTTAAGAACTGTCACCATGCCTAGTGAATTGAAAACCTAGGTATGAGTAGAACCTTAGAACAAAAAAAAATAAAAAATTAGACGTATAATAGGATTAAAATGGAAATTTTAATTCACTAAGGTTCTTTTATAAAAATTTCAATTCATTGAGGTTCTTTTTATAAAATTTCATTTCACTAAAGGTTCTTTTTATAAAATTCATTTCACTGAAGGTTATTTTTATAACTAATTAGAAAATTCAAGCATTAACAATTAAGGACAAAATTTTAATAAAGGTTTAATTAATAAAAATGGCTATTTGGTTGTCTTTGTCTAAACTTGCTAATTCTGAATTTAGTTATAAAAAGGGGGAAACTTTAAGGAAAAGAGAAACTTAAAGAAAAGGGGGAACCTAAGGAAAAGGGGAAACTTAACAAAAAAGGGAAACTTAAAAGAAAATGGGGAATGTCTAAATTAGTAAGCAATCTAGCCTTGGAACTTTCTATTTATGAACTCAACTAGGAATTAAGTAAAGCGTAAGTCATTTAAGAATTGTAAGGGAATATTGGGACACCGAGGAGTGTTTTTATGAACACTTTTAGGTGGGTGAGGGAAATAGGAATAATTAATTAATTAATTAAATTGATTTTCTGGTGCAACTAGGGGATGAGGAAACATGTGTACAAGGGAGGTTTTTCCTAATTAAATAAATGAAAAGGGAATCTAATGAGGGTTTGGGAAACTAATGTCTAAGAAAATCTATAAAAATGATGGCGGAGGAGGAGTGTGGATCACATCTAGCTTGTGTAACGTTACGCTACTGAAATTTTATCTTGACTAAATTTTCTCTTGTGGGAGTGGGGATACCTAGCTCGGGTAGCGAGTGGTAGATTGACCTTGTGAGGCGAGATGGGTGCTATCATTCTCTAGTATTGTGTGTGTGGCCCCTTTGTGGCTCAGGGGGCTCAAGGTGAAGAAGAGTACCCATAGCATTGGTTGGGAGGTACCAATGAGGACACATCAGTTGGAAAACAAGAGCTGGACGGAGTGGACCCGAGACAACGAATTCAGAACATTTGCATTTGGATACGGTACGCATGTGCTTAATTTGTATTAAATGATAGCTCAATTTCTTGTTCATGCATTTCTTATTGTTGAAATCTCACTTGCATAGATGTTGTTAAAAGAAAAAGGCTCGTTTAGTTATGCATATGATTTTTTATCTGGGCGATAATGCACCGTGTGAAATTTCAAAAGGGTCACTAAATTTATGTTTCTGAGCCTTGTTTTATTACTATGTTTTATTTTAGTTTCCAGTTCCGGTTGGGATTATTACTGCGCTTTCTTTATTCCTTCATTGAGATTTTTATTTTAGGGGTTCTCCATGGAGAAGGTTTGGATGCAGATTTGTGTTTCATCTTCTGTTCCTTTATCCTTTAAATTATGTGTCCTGAAGGTACTAACCCTGCAGGGTAGGATGGGTGGGTAGTCATTTTTAATGGTCTACTTGATTTTTGTATATTACATCCTGCGACGTAACACGCTAGTCTGTTGGGTCGTTGTGATGTATTTTTCTTGGATTGCGTGCATTATG
>SNQJ01S0000567.1:658827-676601 GCA_010110895.2 Picea sitchensis
CCAGAATTACCTCCTAGAAGGGAAATAGACTTCTCCATAGACCTACTACCCGGTTCAGCCCCTATCTCAAAAGCACCTTACCGAATGAGTCTACCAGAACTGACAGAATTAAAAATACAATTACAGGAATTGTTGGACAAAGAGTATATCAGACCGAGTGTTTCACCATGGGGAGCATCAGTCCTATTTGTGAAAAAGAAAGACGGTACTCTAAGACTATGTATCAATTATAGACAACTAAACAAAATGACTATTAAGAACAAATACCCCTTAGCAAGGATAAATGATCTGTTCGATCAAATAGGTGGGGCCAAGATCTTTTCAAAGTTGGTTTTATGATCCGGATATCATCAAGTTAGGATAAAAGACGAGGACATAAGAAAAACAACTTTTCAGACAAGATATGGACACTACGAATTCGTAGTCATACCTTTCGGATTCACTAACGCACCAGCCACATTTATGTGCCTGATGAACGATATTTTCAGTCAGTACTTAGACAAGTTCGTTGTAATATTTATCGATGATATTCTGGTCTATTAAAAAACGGGGGAAGAACATGATGAACACTTAAGTATAGTTCTACAAACGTTGAGGAAACACAAACTATACGCCAAATTTGACAAGTGTGACTTTTATCAAAAAGATATACAATATCTAGGACATGTAATTTCAGCAGAAGGCATTGTTGTAGACCTGGAGAAGATAAAATCCATTATGGAATGGTCAGTACCTAAGAATGTAGCGGATATCCGGTCGTTCATGGGAATCACCAGATATTACCAAGGATTTATAGAAGGGTTTTCCAAGATAACCTACCCTATCACGTCATTACAAAATAAAGGGACCAAGTTTAACTGGTCAGAGAAGTGTCAAGACATTTTTAACAAGCTGAAGGAATTATTGACAACTGCACCTATATTAAAGGTAATAGACCCAGATAAAAACTTCACCGTATGTGTTGATGCAAGTAAAGAAGAACTAGGAGGTGTCCTAACTCAGGAAGGACATGTCATTTGTTATGAGTCCCGAAAATTAAAGGAACACGAGAGAAATTATGCCACTCATGACTTAGAATTGGTAGTGGTAATACACACCTTAAAAATGTGGCAACACTACATAATGGGCAGAAAATTTCTACTATTGACGGATAATAGCGGACTAAAATATTTGTTTAGCCAACTAGATCTTAATGCAAGACAAGAAAGATGGCTAGCCTTTTTGAGTGAATTCAACTTCGATTTCAAACATATCAAGGGTAAGGAAAATAAAGTAGCAGACGCTTTAAGCAGAAGAGTCCATGGGTTATTTGAGATAAATATCAGCAGGGCAAAAAGTGATCTGGAACAAAGAATAAGGACAACAGGTGTTAACAACAGAAGTTACACTAAGATAATGGCAGAATTACAAAACAGTACCGCAAACTCAGATAAACCAGATCTAAGTATCGACAAGAAGGGACTATTACAATTTAAAAACAGACTTTACATACTAGATTCAACAGAGTTAAAATTAACAGTTTTGGATGAAGTGCATAAGAAACTGTATTCTGGCCACCCAGGTTACCAGAAAACAATAACAACACTTAGAAAACTATTTTACTGGCCTAATATGAAGGGCGAAACAACAGAGTAATTGGCTAGGTGCCAATATTGTCAGCAGGTTAAGGCCGAGCACCAGCATCCAGCTGGCCTATTACAACCATTACTAGTACTAGAATGGAAATGAGAGACCATATTGCTGGACTTTTTAACAGGTTTGCCTAAAAATCATAAACATAATGATTCTATCATGGTTGTAATCGATAAACTCAGTAAGTCTGCACACTTTATTCTTGTAAAGTCTACTTTTAAAGATATAAACATTACTGAAATATTCATGAAAGAAATTTTTAAACTGCATGGTATTCCTAAAATGGTGATTTCAGATAGAGACATAAAATTCACATCCGCTTTTTGGAAGGAATTGTTTGTAGGGATAAATACTAATTTGAATTTCAGTACGAGTTATCATCCACACATGGATGGATGGACCGAAAGGACAAACCAAATCGTAGAGGATATGCTCCACATGTATGTAAAAACCAAACCAAACAAGTGGGAAGACTACCTGCAGTTGGTAGAATTTGCATATAACAATGGGTACCAAACTTCGGCTAAGTTAAGCCCTTTCGAAGTATTGTATGACAAAAAGTGTATGACTCCAATTAGCTGGGATAACCCAGCTGACAGACTCATGGTTGGACCATAGATTCTCCAAGAAATGGAGAACATGGTAAGGAAGGTACAACAGAACTTGAAAGAATCCCAGGATAGACAGAAGAGCTATGCAGATTAGAAAAGAAGACACTTGGAATTTAAAGTGGGAGACCATGTTTATTTGAAGGTCAAAGATAAAAAAAGTTCGTTGAAGTTAGGGAACCATGCCAAGTGAGCACCCGGGTTTTGTGGGCCCTTCGAGATACTAGCTCGAATTGGACCCGTAGCATACAAACTTGCACTTCCAGCTAATCTAAGAATTCATAATGTATTTCATGTTTCTTTGATGAAAAAATATGTTCATGACCCTACTCATATGATTGATTGGAACTTGGTGCAGGTGGAACCCGAAGGCGAGTTCTAGGTGGATCCCCTACGTATTCTAGACCAGAGAGAAATAACACTTCGGAACAGAGCCGCCGCTCAGGTAAAGATGCAATGGAAGCACTTTAGTCCTGAGGAGGCCACTTGGGAGTTGGAGGGAGATTTGTGGAAATCTCATCCAATCTTGTTTCAAGAAAGGAACGAACACTGAGGACAGTGTTTTATTGAAGGGGAAAAGGATGTAACATCCCCCAAAATAAATTATTTTTTAAATTTAAATTTGTTGGAAAATTATTTCGTTTTTAGTAAATTCGAAATTGGAAATTTTTTGCCATTTATGGCAATTCTGGATTTCGAATTTGATAAATGTAATTAATTATTATGATTGTTGGGAAGAGATCTGATTTGACCCAACTAACTATTTGACTATGACACTTGTATGAAAACATAATATTTTATATTGATTGTAGGAGGACAAATGGAACAACCGTGTTAAAATCAGCTGACTATGACTCCATGAGTGGGGAACATGTTGGAACTACCTCTAGTTTGATTGTTACAAGTGGAAAATCAGGGATTTGGCCATTGGCAGCCCCTGAAAATCAGGGATTTAGAAATCTATGAAAATTCCCAAGGGAGGGAAAAAGACCTAGGCAAAAATATTTTATGAATAAATAACATATGTGAGGAGGCAGGACCCTGCCAAGTATGTGGGGAAAAGAGACTATTGTTTTCTTGCTATTATGAACACTAATGATTGAGTTTGAGGCAAGAGGAGTCTACTGAAGACTAAAAGACATTGTTGAGGAGGAGTTTTGAGTTAGCCCTCATGGACTCATGGTCAAGCTAGGGGGTGAACTGGGCAAGTGATTTGGCTGCCCTGTTCTACGATTGGGAGGAACGTGGTTGTTCCCTTTGCCTTCTCATGATCTGGTTCAGATATGTTGCTCTACTCCTTCTCTGTCTGAATGATTTTATATCTGATGCAATGGATTTGTTAAATCATAACTGAAATGATTTCCATTTTCTGTCTGAATGATTTTATATCTGATGCAATGTATTTGTTAAATTGGAACTGAAATAATTTCCATTCTCTGGTAAATGATTCAATCACGGATGTAATGCATCTACTAATTATGATAGATAATAATGCGTAGGAAAATAAATTCGAATTCATGAAGCCTAAAGACCGACAGAGAACATATGGTAAATCTAATCTCAAGTGACCCCTTTCTGAACGAACGATATAATTGGCCATTTATTTGTTATGATAGTTGAAAGGATTATGCATGGTTAAATTCTGGAAGAAATCTCCTCTAAATTAGATTCATTACGATTTTCTTTCTTTATTTGTTTTCTGAGTGAAATCAATGCTGAGATTGGCATATTGGGAGTGGAGGTTATGCTGTAATTTCATTAATCTAACTGTATGACTAATGTCAGGAACAACATTCTGAGTTTTGTAAGCTATGCTACATTTTCTTTTCCATTAAACAGGTTGTGTAGAGACAGATCTGTAGCTAAGGTAGGAAGACTGACTATTATACTAGTTTCCCTTATATTCCATTAACCTAAGCCGTATAAAGGTATGTCGAACAAGAGAGTACAGAAACATAAAATTATACTATAAAATTTGCAATGAAAGACTATTATATGAACTACTTTAATAGTAAAGGAACCCGGATGCACCCTTTCTTATTATGGAAATTTCCTTTGCCCAAGGCTATACAAATTCGGCTATTCGTATTTAGACTTTCCTGTTATAATAATGATGCAGAAACAAAAGATTTCATAAAGAAAAAATTCAGAGGTATACAATTATCGCAAGCATATAATCAATCATTAAATTTCGCAGTTATGCGAATAACCAGAGAAAGTAATTAAAAGTTATTTTATTTCCGAACATAGATACAGGATGAAGTTGCAATACTTAAAATCTATCTAAATACTAGATCACAGAGTCCGGGTTTTAAGTACATCTCGTATAACATAAGAGAAAGATAAATCGTTCAACCATGTCTCGGTAAAGGATTTGACCATTTAAGTTCCTTTAAAAAAACAACACTGTAGTAATAACGAGTCGGGTGGGAATTGGCACTTCTCTACCCACAACAACCATACATTAGAACGAATTCACCCCATTCGGTAGACTGGCGATTTAATTCTTTTGGAAGAAAACGATAGCAGGAACTCGAATACCTCTTGTTTAAAGTGGTTACCTGAGTTCCAAGAATGACAAAGACGTCCAATCCTGTAGAGAGACCGAGAAGATTTTATTAATATCAATCAACCAATAGAATACCAATAATTAAAGAATCCAATAAATTTACAGACTATACTTCGCTGATGAATTTCGGAAGTAGACTCTGCCTCCTCCTTGTATCCATGGAAGGGTCGTTGAGCTCGAAGGGGTGGAAGGAGTGAAGAGTCACCTGATGGGTACGTTGAATTTAAATCATAGGCCCCATCATTAGTTTGTAATCAGTAAAGACCTTTCGGTTGCTTTCAGAACAGTGAATAAACTCATGCTAAATATGATTGATAATAATTATTGTACTCTGCTAAAATGTATCCTGTATGGTCGCCCCTTCTTTTATCATAGTATAGGGGTGTTTAACAAGTGTTTTGATTTGGGGACAACAAGGGAAAAAAACTGATAGACTCTTGGGAAAAATGGGAATTCCCCTCTTGCAACAGTTCCTTTTTCTAAGTATTAACAATCTGGGTCATACATTCAAGACGGCTGAACCACTAATAAGGGAAAAACCTCGAATGAAGCTCGGGACTTGGGGATAATTATATACCACAGATAACAAAAGGAGAAAAATTAAATCCCGTATGAGACTTATACGCGTTACAAAATCACCATATCAGTTGTGATACCCAGGTCACCCTTATCTGACTCGTTAAGGGATACCGGGGTGGATTACCAAGGATAATGGCTCTGAATATTTCTAACCTTAGTCATACCCTTACTCCAAGGATCCACGTGCTATGAGGAGAGCATATGCACAGTAACGGAGCTGAAAGAACTTAAGAGGACACTCAGTGATACGATAGAACACACTCTATGTCCAGGTCTCCTTAAACATAACCGTAGGGAAGGTTCAATATTAAGAGTATAAGACTAGGAACCTCACATTCGGGAGTGGAATCTAGCTTGCCCTGTGGATGACAACCAGGAAGACTCACGCAACAGGCAGAGAATACTAATAACCTAAATCTTGCACAATCGTTTATCAACAGACTCTGTTAAGAGTTACAGTCCAAACATACATAAATTCAGTATAACATCGAGAGCTTTCTTGGAGTTATCAGTCAGAAACTCTTACCTCGTTTAAGACAGTTTCCAGTGGGAGGGGTCCATCAAACACATATCCACCAGGTTGAATTTTTGTCGTAAGCATTGGGAACATTCAGAGAAAACCCTAGAGCATAGTCGATGGATACACAGAACCAACTTTGAGAATGAGGAGTAACCTCCAAGAACTTGTCTACTAGAGATTAATTGCAGTCTGTACCTATGCACCGTGGATAGGGAAAGGTGGCAAAGTCCCAATGGGCACATTAAAACTTGCGACAATCCCGAGGGCGCACATTCAAGAAGCCTTAAACGCTTTGACAAAGATTTTATTTACACCACCTTGATCATACCCAGGTTAATCCCGTCTTAGTCCTTGGGAAATCAATTTTGGTAAACAATTTGGATTATCGTTTATTTCTTAATCCTAAAATTGGTTAGGGTTCTGTCTCATTTCATCGAATTGTGTTAAGTAAGGAAAGGCCTTAGGCCAAGAGTTAGTTCGAATGGGACGATAGTTATAAGTGACAGGGTAATGCATATAACTAGCCCTAACTACCACCTTCCAAGTCATAACACTTTCACGTACCGATAGTCGATGTGATATTAATGGGTCTATAAGTACCCTGTCACACTAAACCTGAGGAAAACGTATTGTCATTTCATAATTTAAGGATGCTCGTCCATTATCACTCTCCATGTAATGTGTCTTACTTGCGCAATTGGAATTAATGGCATATAACCATTATACATTTGCACATTTAGTAGTGAGATGTCCATAAGGATATAGTTGGGCTAAGGGTAATAGTGTAGACTATGATGCGAGCGATTATAAATACTTATAATCCATTATAATCTACTAGTTATTTTCACTTAAGTAGGGATAAGGTCCATTAGTGATCAGTAATTAAAGGATTTTTGGTAAGCCCTAAATGGTGAAAGGAAGAGGTATATGATTTCCATGTAGTAAGATTGAAATCAGATGTATTTTTAATTTGAGAATTAATGACTCACAAAAAAAAAATTATGGAAAAATTGGGAAACATTACAGGACTCCTTATAGAGATCCACCGCAACATCGACCGAAACAACAACAGTTTATACCTATTCAGCAGAATATAATAGGGTTCGAATATGGTGGGGTGTCAGCTTCTACTTTAGGTACCAGGAGTATTGGACCAAAGAAAGGGTGTTGGATATGTGGGGAGCCACATTACCAGTGTGACTTCCCAGTGAAGAGGATCAGAGTGTCTGGATCAGTCGGACCCACTACCGTGGGAGATTTGGGCAAGGCCCATTGGATTCATGCAGTGGTGAATAAATTCCAGGAAGAGCACTAGTTGACTATGCTCGAGACGTCAGGTACCGTAGTTTACCAGACCCATAGTATTTTGATAGATCCAAGTGCTACCGAGAGTTTCATTTCTAGTGTTGCGCTAAAAGGAATTGAGGTAAAGGCAGTCGAACATGATGAGTTTAACTTGGTAGAAATGGCTTTGAGAGCCAAACAACAGGGTTGGAGGGAAGGTTACGGGCTGTAGCAACCTGGGAGAGTTTGTCACCAGGGCCAACATGTACGTCACAACCTTAGGATCTTATGATGTCGTGATCAGTATGGACTCATTGGAATCGCATGATACGATACTCGACTGTAAGACAAAACGATTGAGTTGAGTCGATGACAAGGGTCAGAGAGGTGTGATTGTAGCTCGAAAATAGGGAGTCTCCATGAGGTTCATCATTTCCTTGCAGCTATGGAAGAGCATGCACAAGGGATGTAAGCTTTATGCAATCCCTTCATTAAACAAGAAGGGAGTAGCGGAAGGTCTAGAAAACCTTATGGCGGTGTGAGAGTTTGCGGACATCTTCCCTGAGGAGTTACCTGGGATGCCGCAGGAGAGGGAGTTGGAATTCACCATTGACCTAAAATTGGGAACTGAACCGATAGAAAGAACGCCTTATCGGAGGTCGACCCTGGAGTTACAGGATTTGAAAATGCAACTGAAGGAGTTGTTGGACCTAGAACTCATATGTCCAAGTGTGTCACCATGGGATGTGCTTGTTATTTTCATACAAAAGAAGGATGGGTCGTGGAGAATCTGCATTGAATACCGTCAATTGAACAAGGAAACGATCAAGAATCAATATTTTTTGCCAAGGATTGATGATCTATTGATCAGATAAATGGCGCGACAATGTTTTCAAATATCGACTTGAGATCAGGGTATCACCAGTTATAGATCAAGGAGGTCGACATCTCTAAGACTGCCTTTAAGATGAGGTTTGGACATTACGAGTTTACTGTTTTACTTTTTATACGGATGAACACCCCCGGGGTATTTATGAGTTTGACGAATGGGGTGTGCCATGAATACTTGGACAGGTTCATCCAGGTATTCATTAACGATATTTTGATTTACTCTCGAACGATGGAGGAGCATGACGAGCACTTGCACTTGGTGCTAGAGTGTTTATGAGAGAACAAATTGTTTGGGAAGCTGTCGAAATTCTCGTTTTATCAATCGAAGATTCAATACTTAGGGCATGTCATCTCCGACGAAGGTATCATTGTGGATCCAATAAAGGTCGAGGCCATTATGGAATGGACTGCACTGACAAATGTCCCAGAATTGCATATCTTCATGGATTAGCAGGATACTATCGACGGTTCATTGAGGTTTTTTCAATGATAGAAAATCCGATCACAAAATTGCAGAAGAAGAACAAAAAGTTTGTTTGGACCGAGAAATGCGCAGAGGCATTTTGGAGGCTGAAGGATATGTTGACGAAAACACCAATACTGAAGGTCCCAGACATGGACACAAACTTCTTGGTATGCACTGACACATCCAAGGAAGTCTTAGGTGGAGTCTTGATGCAAGACGGTCGAGTGATTGCTTACATCTCAAGAAGGTTGAAAAGGCATGAGGAGAACTATGTGACAAATGATTTGGATTTGTTAGCCATTGTCTATGCCTTGAGAGTTTGGAAACACCACCTGATTGGATGGGAATTCAAACTAAAAATGAACCACTGTGGACTACAGGACATATTTACGCAAAGCAACTTGAACACGCGACTACAACGTTGGTCAAAATTTCTTAGCAAGTACGATTTCGAGATTACTTACATAAAGGGAACAATGAACAAAGTGGCTGATGCATTGAGTCGGAGACCTAGAAAAATTTTGGTGATGCCTCTTCAGACGAATCTACGTGAAAAGATCCTAAATTTACAGCATGACGATGATTGGTACAAAGAGGTCAAAGTATTTTATCAAACAAAATACAATGATGGTACCAAAATTTGAGAGATTGTTGGGGACAACAAAGGTTTATTGAGATTTAAAGGTTGAATTTACGTACCACCCAACAACGAGTTGAGGAATTTGATCCTAAATGAGGCTCATAGAGAAGTGTACATGGCTTATCCTGGAGTCATGAAGAGGAGGGAAAACCTTAAACCCTTATTCTTCTGGAAAGGAATGGAGGAAGACATAGTCAACTACATGGCAATATGTCTAGAATGACAGATGGTGAAGGATGAACATAGACTTCCAACAAGATTACTACAACCACACGCTTTTCCAGAATTGAATGGAAGGTCATTTCGATGGACTTCATTATTGGATTTCCACTGATGGAAAGGAGACACGACTCAATTTTGTGGTAGTCGACACTCTGACGAAGAGTGATCATTTTATTCATGTGTGTACGACGTATCAGGCACCTGACATAGTTAGATTTTTCATCAGTGATATTGTGAGGTTGTATGGCGTGCCTAAGAGAATTATATCTGATAGAGGATCGATGTTTACAGGACGATTTGGACTAGTTTCCAAGAGGCCTTGGGAACCCAATTAACTTTAGTACCACGTATCACCTGGAGAAAGATAAGAAGATTGAAAGAACAAACCAAATCTTGGAGGATATGTTGCGTATGTACGTTATGGACAAACAAAACCATTGGGAAGAATTATTTCCACTAGTATAATTTTCATATAACAAGAGTTATCAAAGCACCATTAAGATGGTGCCTTTTGAGTTTCTTTACGAGTGACCGTGTCAGACGCCTTTGAGTTGGGATCAGCTTGAGGATAGGGTCATGGTGGGACTGTAAACGATCCAAGAAATGGAATATCAAATGAAAACAATAAGACAAAGGATCAAGGAAGCGCAGGATCAACAAAAGAGTTATGTCGATGCGCATCATGTCGATCGCAGTTATGAAGTTGGCGATCGAGTCTTCTTTCGGGTGAAACCGCATAAGAGTTCGATCAAGTTTGGAAGGGGTGCTAAACTCTCTCCTAGGTTCGTGGGACCTTTCGAGATTTTGGAAAAGAGGGGGGCCCATGGCCTATCGACTGGCCTTACGTGATTCTTTGGGGATTATGCACGATGTTTTTCACGTATCTGTTTTGAGACATTATGATAGTGATATTAAACATGTTATTGGCATGAGTACCTTGCAGGTATCGGATGAGGGTGCTCTCATGGAGGACCCAACCCACATCCTAGACCATTGCATTCGATAGCTATGGCGTCGAACAATAGATCAGGTCAAGGTCCAGTGGAACAACTATAGTCCACACTCGACGACCTGGGAGGACGCATATGTTATGCGTCGGCATTTTCCATTTTTGTTTGATAGCTAGACCTATGATATTCTGATGCACTTTATTTTGACACTTACATATTGTGAAACTTCGAGATGAAGTTTAAAACAAGAGGGGGTGTATGTAACATCTCGCTCTTGTGCGTACTAAGCAAACTTATTCTTTGAGGACACTTTCATGCAAGTGATTCGGGTTATTATACTGTTGGTCCTTTTGATTATGATTATGAGATATTGTGGATTTGATGATATGTTATTTTTTTGTATTTACATAGACAAGTTCTATTGATTGGGTTCTCCTGAGTGTGCAGGAATTTGGACATTAAGGATGCAGAGGCATCGATGAAACCCCTTGGACATGATTCATTGATGGATGCAAGTTGATGATAGCCTACCAACCAGACTCACATTTGGAGTAGAGGGGTCATGCACAACAACTAGAGACATTGAGGGAGAGGTGTGGAAGCATCTATGCCATAGCATACTACCACTCTCGCCATGGCTCGAACTGTAGGTTAACTATTACCTAGTTCGAGAAGACCCATGATGTCATGAGGGTAGACTATGAAAGTCTCTCACGATGATTCTAAGGGGTGCGCAATAAGGAAGGGGCCTTATTCCTTAGAGTCCCTTATTCTCCCACAATATCACATGTCGGAGTATTGACTCTAGGGGTTTGACGTCTACCAAAATTAGTCAAGAGGCGAGTGGTACCCTTGGAGCACATAGTGCGTCTTGAAGGGCACGTCGAACAAAGGAAACATAAAGAGGTGAGTGGAACCCTTGGAGAAGGTAGTGCATCTTGAAGGACACGTCACACAAAGAAAACAGAAAGAGATGAGTGGCACCCTTGGAGCACATAGTGCGTCCTGAAGGGCACGTCGTAATTTTAGATAGTAAATAAATAAACCTAGTGCCTAGAAAACTATTCCTCCATAGGACCTGGTCGGCCTTAAAATGAATGATGTGATAAGTAAAGTTAATAACTCATTTTTCCCTTAAGAACTGTTGCTAATCCTAGTGAATTGAAAACCTAGGTCTGAGTAAAACCTTAGAACCAAAAAAAAACTAATTAAACTTATAACCGGATTAAAATGGAAATTTTAATTCACTAAGGTTCTTTTATAAAAAATTCGATTCACTAAGGTTGTTTTTATAAAATTTCATTTCACTAAAGGTTCTTTTTATAAAATTTCATTTCACTAAAGGTTTTTTTTATAACTAATTAGAAAATTCAAGCATTAATAATTAAAGAGGAAATTTTAATAAATGTGTAATTAATAAAAGGGGTATTTGGTTGTCTTTGTCTAAACTTACTAATTCTGAATTTAGTTATAAAAAGGGGGAAACTTTAAGGAAAAGAGAAACTTAAAGAAAACGGGGAAACCTAAGGGAAAGGGAAACTTAACGAAAAAAGGAAACTTAAAAGAAAAAGGGGAATGTTTAACTTAGTAAGGAATCTAGCTTTGGAAATTTCTATTTATGAACTCAACTAAAAATTAAGTAAGGCGTAAGTCATTTAAGAATTGTAAGGGAATATTGCGACACCGAGGAGCATTTTTAGGAACGCTTTGAAGTGGGTGAGGGAAGTAGGAATAATTAATTAAAGTTAATAAAATTGATTTTCTGGTGCTAGGGGATCATGCAACATGTGTACGGGGGGGTTTCCTAATTAAATAAATGAAAAAGGAATATAATGAGGTTTTGGAAACTAATGACTAAGAAACTCTATAAAAATGATGGTGGAGGAGGAGTGTGGATCACATTTGGCTTGCGTAATGTTACACTGCTGAAATTTTATCTTGATTGAACTTTCTCTTGTGGGAGTTGGGATACCCAGCTCGGGTAACAAGTTGCAGCTCGACCTTGTGAGGCGAGTTGGGTGCTAGCATTTTATGGTATTGTGTGTGTGGCTCCTTTGCGGCTCGGGGGGCTCAGGGGGAAGAAACCTACCCCTAGTGTTGGTTGGGAGGTTCCGGTGAGGTCACATAGGTTGGCAAGCAGGATTTGGATGGAGCACGCATGGGACAATGACTTCAAAGCATTCACGTTTGACTACGATACACATGTGATTAATTTGTATTAAATAATAGCTCAATTTCGTGTTCATGCATTTCTTATTGTCGAAATCTCACTTGCGTAGATCCCGTTAAAAGAAAAAGGCTCGTTTAGTTATGCATATGAATTTTTATCTGAGCGATAGTGCGTTGTGTGAAATCACAAAAGGGTAACTAAATTTTAGTTTCTAAGCATTGTTTTATTACTGTGGTTTATTGTAGTTTTTGGTTCCAGTTGGGATTATTATTGCTCTTTCTTTATTCCTTGATTGAGATTTTTATTTTGGGGGTTCTCCACAGGGAAGGTCTAGATGCAGATTTGTGTTTCATCTTCTGTTCCTTTATCCTTTAAGTTATTAGTCTGTGCCTGAGTAGTCGGCCAGGAGTCGAATCGACTGTCTTTCACTCCGGTGTTAAATATTTAGATTCAAATTCCCTGCTTTCATGTGCATGGATAATAAGTTAAGGATATTCTCTCTGCCCAGCCAATTATTTACTGTGTACAGCGAAATTTCCTCCTTATTGCTCAACTTTATTTTTGTTCCTTTCCTCAGAAAATTCCTATTACCCACCCAATGGTGAATTGGGCTTGATTCGTTGTGTTCCTTACTGTATTTTTACCTTCTGCATGAATGATTTTTGTTCTTATTGTGTATGTATTCATTACTGTGCATCCTTGTGTTGATCGTGACAGTCAAGTGATTGATTATTGTGCTTACGGTATTTATTTCATAGCAATTTTATTATTACTACTGCGATTGGTTAGCATTTGATCACCATTGAATGATTGGCAATTGAATAGATTTTTTATTATTACTAGTGTGATTTGATTAGCATTGAATAACATTCGATTGATTGCATTGATCAACATTTTTTTTGATTAACAATTTTGAATAGCTATTTTCTTTTTAATAGGCAACGATATCTTTTTAATAGCGATTTTATTTTTAATAGGTAGCGATTTTCAATAGACAACGATTTGAATAGCGATTTTTTTTTAATAGGTAGCGATTTTCTTTTTAATAGGCAGCGATATCTTTTTAATAGTGAATTTATTTTTCATAGGCAGCGATATCTTTTTAATAGTGATTTTCTTTTTAATAGGAACCTATATCAATGCTAGACAATGATTATTAATAGACAGAGACCTATTTGTTAGACAATAATTTCAATACTAGACAACCATTTATTAATGGATGGTGAATTGTGTACAGACAACATTTTTACACAGTATGATGAGTGCTCTGGTAAAGTAATTCTCAGGATTGATTTAGAGTTAACACGGAATCCTATTTTCACATGAGCAATCTGAGTTTACCGTGGAAACATTTTTTTTCAACCAACCTTCTGTCCGTTCTGTCAGCTCTTTATCTGCTATATCGGTTCTCAATTTGCTTAGATCTGTTTTTATACAAACGTTTTATTTCCCTGTCAGTTTTGTATTAGTGTGTATCAGTTTTTATACCAATGTTTTATTACTATATATCTTTTGTATTATTGTGTATCAGTTCTTTATATCCATGTTTTGATTGCTATATCAGTCATGTAATTGTGTGTATCAATTCTTTATATCAACGTTATTTTCTATATCAATTCTTTAATTTCTTATATCACATATGATTAAGATATCTCTCAAATACATTTCTATTATATGGAGAATTAATATAGATTATCCCTACGCTCGAATTTTATATATTCTTCAATTTATTCTTGTTTTATAGAGTTGGAGAATGGATCATGATGTAGCTAATTGCATAAACATTGATGCCTATTATTGAATTTTCTGGTCCAGAATTTGCAGCTATATTTATTTAATTTCTTATGTCAGTTATGGTTAAGCAAACACTCGAATATTACTTCCATTATATAGAGAATTAACTTAGAATATCCATTCACATGAATTTTATAGATATTATTCAAATTATCTATGTTTTACAATGTGGGAGACTACGTTGATAAAAAGTGCCTCCTAAGAGAGCAAGAAATCCTTCTGGTAGTTGCGCAATTTAAGCAATGAATGATGTCACCTTGCGTCTTGTTGACTTGTGATTGGGTGTTGGTGTATAGTCTTCATGTATTTTTTGACAGTTAATTCGGTCTCCTAGAGCATTGAATTTTGTTTGGGTTAAAGGGTTAGATGTCGTTTATGCTTGGGATTCTTGTGCACTCGTCACACCGGCAACATGAATCCTCAAGTTGGGATCATTACACGCGTTAATTGATAGAGCATATCAAACCTAACTTAGGGTCATGCGCCTTTCGAAGTGGATGTTGTTGTTTTGTTTTTGAGGTTGTACCTGTTGTCACATTTAATAGTGATCTCTCGTTTGCCGAGAGAGTTATAGCTACTTATCATGGAAGTTGTTTTGTTGAATTGATTGATGTTGCTTATGTGTCCAGGAGGTCCTGACCTACAGAGTAGGATGGGCAGGTAATCATTTTTAATGGTCTACCTGATTTTCGTATGTTACATCCTGTGGCTTAACGTGCTAGTTTGTTGGGTTGTTGTGATGTTTGTTTCCATTGTGTTCGTCATCAAGTTGCGTTGCTTGACTGTTTATATTGTTACCTTCCTGCTTATAAAAAAAAATAGCACTTGTTACACGTCGCATGTTGTGGTAACAATTATATATCGAGTTAAAATATTTTAATTTACTGCAGTCATAAATAAAAATCAAATATATATCCACATAAAATATTTTATAATAATATTTAAGATTTGATTTGACATAGTATTCAATATGATATCTACAACAATTTACAATTTACTGTTCACACCATTTTAAAATTATTTATAAGGCTTCTACCATAACAATTTACTGCTTACACCAATCATAAATAAAAATCAAATATATATCCAGTTAAAATATTTTATAATAATATTTAAGATCTGATTTGACATAGTATTCAATATGATATCTACAACAATTTACAATTTACTATTCACACCATTTTAAAATTATCTATAATGCTTCTACCATAACAATTTACTTCTTACACCATTTTAAGATTGCTTCTACCCAACAATTTACTGTTTACACCATTTTAAGATTGCTTCTACCACAACAATTTACTTTTTACACCATTTTAAGATTATTTATAAGCCTTATACCATTAATTGAAAATGTACCAATACTAAGTTTTAAGCAGTATACCATTAATTGGAAATGTAAATATACACATTTTTAGTAGAGGATGGTGGCTAAAAATGGTAGTTAATACCCTTTTCTTTTGAAAATAATTTTTTTGATAGCATGCTGGAAGATGAATGAATTATTGTGAAGATATTTTCCTAAAGTTAGGAGAAAGGCTGAATAATTATGTTGAAGACATTTTCCCAAAGTGAGGAGAAAGGTTGAATAATTATGTTGAAGACATTTTCTAAAAATGAGATAAAATATGCATCACTTCGTTGTGAAACAGGGAGTTGGAAAAGACCAAAAGAAGTTTGGGAAGAAAAGGTGTGTGTGTTCTGCACTTCAGGAAAAGTGGAAACATAAAAACATTTCATTTTAGAGTGTGAATCCTTCAAAGACAGTAGGGACAACTCTGTAAGTATCTTGACAGCTAACTCTTGGAATAATTTATTCACCCAGGGGACAGTGAAGAAATTGGGGGAGCTAATCATCAAGTTGAACAGGAAAAGTGTTGAAATGCAGATATCAATGTATGAGGACCTAGTGAATGTTAAAATATTTTTCTTTTCTTTTCTTTTTCACTGTCAAAAGTCAAAAGTTTAGAGATAGTGCATCATGCATCCATGTTTCTGCTTCCTTTGCCACCATTTCTATTTTTTCCTACTTGTTTGATGATAAAGTAGTTGACAGATGAATATCCGTGGACTTCATTGGAACTTTAAAGCATTCGAGTTGACAATGTATTGCTGAGAAATGGAACTGATCTGCACCTTTTCTCACAATCTATACTTTTGTGGATTCCCGTATTTATAAAGAAGTGGTCGACTGTTAAAAAATGTGTCTGGGCATTAACAGAAACATAATTACCTCGGTTCAGATTTCTATGGAAACGCAGCAACCGCTGGGGCCACATTGTATATTGAAACGCATCAAGTGGTGAGAAATGTAAACATAAATAATGGAAGAGTAAACAGAAACAGAGAGAGAATACAGAAATGTTGGGAATTGAATACTCTGATTATTGTCTTCATAAGAGTTATATAAAAGATTACAAAACAACTTTACAGTTTCAAAACGGAAGTAACTAAGTAAATGTTAACAGAAACAGTTTGATCTAACTAAATCGTTAAGGTAAATTAACTCCTAACACTCCCTCTTAATCTGGAGGATTACATTATTAATAATGCCTAAACTTTGACGTTGAAATTAAAAAACATCTCTTCCCAAAGGTTTAGTGAAGATATCAGCTAGCTGAGCTTTAGAACCACAAAATTTGAGAAAAATGTCACCATTTTTTACAAGTTTACGAATGAAGTGAAATCGAGTATCAATGTGTTCTCTTTTCTGATAAAACACATTATTCTTCGACAAGCAAATGGCAGAGTTATTGTCTCAAAAAATCAAAATAGGTTCTTTTGTAGTATATCCAAAATCCATCAAGAGCCTTTTAAGCCAAACTGCATCACATGTTGTTGTTGTTGTCGCTACATATTCCGCTTCTGCAGAAGATATAGAAACTATGGGCTTCTTCTTAGATGCCCATGAAATCAAATTCTTTCCAAAAAGAAATGCATAGCATGAAGTGCTTTTTCTGTCGTCAATACTTCCTGCATAATCACTGTCGGTATAACCTATAAGCATACTGTCTGCTGAAGCTGTGTACCACAAACCATAAGTGGTTGTACCTGCAATGTATCTTAAGATTCTCTTACCAACTTTCCAATGAGAATACTTAGGAGATTCCATAAACCTGGAAATGTAACTTGCTGCATATGTTATGTCAGGTCTTGTAGTAGTAAGATACATAAGACTGCCAACAAGTTGTTTATACAATGTGGAACTTATTACTGATCCCAAATCTTCGTTGCTTAATTTAGTGCCAAGAGAAATAGGAGTGTCAGCAGGCTTACACTTTTCCATCTTAATTTTTTTTTAAACATCAACAATATATTTTTGTTGACTAATAAATATACCATGATCAGATTGATCTACTTCAATGCCTAAGAAATACTTCATTAATCCAAGATCTGTCATTTCAAACTCATTTTTCATGGCTGATCTAAATGCATCTAACATCATGTTT
>SNQJ01S0000567.1:676611-689121 GCA_010110895.2 Picea sitchensis
CATAGACTCAATGATGAAACCATGAGATGCAGGAGGCATCACTCAAACTCTCCATAGGGACTGGAAGAGAAACCAGTTGTGGGAATAAATTACCTGTAACGAGCTCATCTTCCTAAGGCGATGCTAAACCCAAAATTATGATGACAAGTGGACTCAACAATTTTGTGCTCTATTCAAAGGCGACACAACTATTGCCGACATAAGATAATACTCCCTTCCCGCTCGTCTTTTTTTGTTTTTTCATAGTCAAATGAATGCTATGATACAGAGGAGGAAATGAGTGTCGCAAGTAAGAAAAACTAGTTCCAGTAGTGGAACATACCTATGCTCAATGCAAGGAGGTGCATGCAGGAGATGGACATTCGGGGGAATGTTCCCTCTTGTGTATAGGGTGCCAAGTTGCAAATGATATAAATGAGGCTTTGCTTGGTTGAGGATTCAAAACTACCAAGGAAAACGGTTTATAAATCAAAATGAGAAACGTCAATAGGCTCAATACTGCAAGCAAGGGAATGAGATGCAATCACAACTTAACTCTAAAAAAATTATTTTTTCATAATCTTATTCTGCTTGGTTTGAAAAAGGGATAAAATTGTACCAAATAGACATCATTTCAAATCCAATTTATGAGTGTGAAAGAGACAAGTTCACTCGACAATCTTTTCCCTTTTTGAAAACGAGTCAGAAAAGAGCTTAACTAAGACTCATGACCTTTCAAGTCCAATTTAACGAGTGTGAAAGTGACAAATTCACTCAACAATCTTTTCTCTTTTTAGACGAGTCGGAAAATAGATTAAATCAAACTCGCCTTGGAGTCCTCTAGGTATAGGTCAACATGTTTATGAGTAAGAAATGAGGCTCAACATAAAGTCATGTATTAGCTATAAGGGAATCATGGTCCTATGGAAAAAAAAAAATCTCTGCATGGGCACCAAATGAAGCACAGGATCTAACTAGGGTACCCATGTTTGGTAAGTCTCTACCATTTGATAACGACGCATCTTGTAGCAGATGGAGGGTTCTACATCCCTAAAAAATGGGTTCATACCTAAGGCATATGAGTGACAGTTATAGGACAATGAAAGTGTGCATGATAGAATGGATACTTATCCTATATGTTGGGTAGCGAAACTACCTATCCGTAGTTACGAACGATCGACATAATGCTAAAAACAACAAGAATCCCTGGCGAAAACTACAAAAACCAACTCAATCCACTGCTGTATTAGTCCATTGGGTGAAAAATATGATCTAAAACTATGCAAAGTGGGTAAAAATTGTTATAAATAGTAATAAAAACCAAATTTGACTATGTCATTTGACGTTTTTACCCAAATAGTGAACTTTGGACCACATTACCTCCGATCTTCAATTGGTGATTGCGGGAGCATCGAGTGACATAATCAACAATCGTCTGGACCAGGTAATTCCCCTTTCCCTCCTCTTTCTTTCTAGTGGATTAAATTTTATACTTAGGTTTGAATTTTTAAGTTATCTAGGGTGCAAATCAAAATTTTAGGTGTACGCAGGCTACCATTCATCAAGTCGTGTATACGCGTGATTATACACGGTTTTCTAAAAGAAAACCAGTGTATACTCATCACTATACACAATTGTGAATGTTGCAACCTATGTATATGTCTTTAAACAAATGTTTTGATGGTTTCTAACTCAAAAAGTGATGTTTCTCTAGCAGGATGGTGCTAGAGTGGAGGGAAAGGGAACATGAGGAGGTAGATGTTGTTGTGGAAAGATATCTGGGGGCCCAAATGGCCTTGAAAATATGCGGGTTGTATAAGTTTTGGGAACTCAAAGGGATGAGGGACCAAGTGATATTGCTACAGTTGCTCGTGGATTATTGGGATCCAAACAATGAGAGCTTCAACCTTGATGGGAAACCATTAAGGATTGAAGTCAAGGATATTTATTTCTTGACGAGGTTGTCGCATCGGGGTGATGTGGTGAAACTCAAATCCCAGAGAGCTGGGAGCGGTATGAAGATAGAAGAATACATAAACGCTTACTGCATAGCAGAGACCGAGAAGGTCGGGAGTCAAATCCCCATCCGAGCGATAAAAAATATGAGCCTCAACATTACTGTCCTCGTTTTGACCCGGATCACAGGATCAAATTTGTTGCACCAGGCATCGAGGTCTCTTATGTTCTACTCTGTAGAGTGTTTGAGACCCATGGTGTATGATTGGTGCACCTCGCTACTGGCTAATATGAAGATCTAGTTGACAGAATGCAAAAAGGGTGATAAGAGGAACTTCGAGTTTGCTTCCATCTTGTGTAGCTTTTTCTTCTAGTAGGTTCCAAGTTTGGGACCTAGAGTTGAGATCATTCCTTGAGGACCTCGTGACCCATCCATGGAACGATGGACTGARGTGATGAGACGACAAGGGGGAGGTAGGGTGCCCACACCCTACAACAATGATTTCTTTTACTGGTGGAGACAACAGGTCATTTCTATGGATGACTACCCCTATGCAGGGATCAACTTTAGAGGGGAACCTGACATGCCACTRCCACCAGGGACCTCCTACRGGGACATAGGTATGTCAAAGTTTTTAAATATTTCATTTTTTTGTATTTTTGTATAGGAAAGAAAGAATATTTTTATATGATCTTTAAGTACTAACTAGACATGTATGTGACGYAGACATAGGTCCATGAAGATTGGACRAGATTCCACGAMATYGTTGGAGGTACCAGGGAGAAGAGGTGGCGGGAGGAGAAACAAAGAGAGTCTGTCAAAATGTGYAGGGAAACCTGTCTCGTTTGACATACARGATTYCGATGGTTTGGGTAGAGGATCTTTTGAAGGCTATGCAATGACAGGTGGTTGGCGTGCCTAGAGCTTGGCTTTGACTCTATCATGACACACATCTGGTGCCACAGGTGTATATGTCCTGGATTTTGTATTATMGACTGTATATGTGAATTGAGGGTGTTGGCCCCAATTTTGTACCATAAACATCATATTTTTTGAAATATATATAAAACATGGTTCTTCGGCTTTACTTGTATTACAATGTGTACATTGATGAGGATGTTTTCTTTTCTTTAGTTATGTGACAAATTCCAATCTAAAACAAAATTAGCATAAGCATCAGATACATAATTTAAACTCCTAGGTTTGTGATGATAAGTAATAAAATCAAACTATCGTTCTAAAAGGCGTACCCATAGGAATTGTCGAAGTAGCATAGCATCATGCACATGGTAACTTTCGTTCAACTGACATACTACTAACTGGGAATCCAGGAGAACCTCCAAAGAGAAGATACCATGTGAAATGGCATCACACAAAAGTTATATAATAACGCTATATTCAACCACATTATTCGTGGATGGCCCTAGGCATACGCCACCTAAAGACACCAATAGACCCTTAGGTGAGCAAACCACCCAAGCAACATAAGCCAAGTTCCATGTATGATGACTGGATCCATATGTGAATCCTAAGTATACTGAAGACTCTGTTGACATCTGCCAACCAAGGGAAAACTTGATAAGCAAGTTGAAGACAAAAATAAAGGGAAAATATATATACACTAAATTACATTAGTATACAAAGAGTTACACCCAAGCTTGGGGCTCAAGAGTAATACATTTTCAAGTAGAGCCCATTCCTAGATTCGAACAACATGTTCCCTTCATAATATTCTAATTCATAGGCTCCTTTTTCTAAGACAAGTCACATGATATAGGGATCGTGCCACATGGGTTTGAACTTTCCTGCCCCCATCAGTTCTTTGTCTTGATGATATAAAAGGACCAAGTCACCCTCAACATAAAACTGAGGACAAACAAACTTATCATATTGGACCTTGACACGTCTTTTATTTTCTTCGATAGCCATAGATCGGAAGGCTCTCTAGGTGTACGAGGTGTCGCTTGAGATCGAAAGTGTCAAGGAGGAGTGCGAATGCCAATATAAGAGAAGGAATTTTGTATTCAATAGGTAAGATCAAATCCACATCATGTACTAACTGGGAAGGAGAAAATCCGGTGGTAGTCTTGACCGAGGGTCGGTATGCCCAAAGTACAGGATATAGCATAATATGTCAGCCATATTTGTTCTAGTTGACAGTTTTCTGCAAAATGGTCTTGAGAGACTTCTTGACAGCCTCTACCTATCCATTTTCCTGGGGGTAGTAAGGGGAAGAATGGCCATGCTTAAAACCTATCTTGGATGCTAGCTCTTCCATCATTTAATTCTGAAAGTGACTACCATGATCAGTGACAATCTCACTCGGGATTTCGAACCTCACGATAATTTGATTGAATACGAAGGAGGGGGTAGTCCTCCCATCAGATTTACCTGTAGGAATGGCCTCGACCCACTTAGTAAAGTAGTCTACGGCCACGATAATGTGTTGATGCCCCCTAGCTGATGTTGGGTTGCAATCCAAAAAATCCACCCCCCACTTAGTGAAGGGACCAACGATAATGACTAGATGGAGGGGGGCTGGGTGCGAGCACATTTTCCGAGTGAAAAACTGGTAGGGGTGACACTTCTTAACCACTTCAATGCAATCTTTAACAATAAACGACCATAAATTACTGGCTCGCAAAATTTTCTGGGTTGTCACAAGCTCGAATAGATGACCACCACAAGCCCCATCGTGGCAATAATTTAGAACTGACTCGGCTTCTTCGTGATTTAAACAAAGACGCAATATATTGTATATTCCTCAATGATACAGAGTGTTTCCGACGATAAGGTAATTCTTATTTTGGTATCGTACACAACGTCGTTCATCTTGCGAGAGATGCTGAGGGAACTTCAAAGTTTTAATATAGAGAACAATATCTTCATACAAGAGGTTAGAAGATGAGACAAGGAAAATGTGTTCATCCAAAAAAGAATCAACATGAATAACATCCTCGTCCAATCGTGGGAAGTCGGATATTAACTCTGCAAAGACTAGTGATTTCTTGGATTTCGCAGAAGTGAAATCGAGATCGAATTCTTGCAAAATCTCAATCCATTTATTGTGTTTTCCCTTTATGATACGCCTGGTAAGGACATATTGAAATTGATTGACATCATCAACCACAATAGTTTTTCAAAGCAATATATAATGCCGTAATCGTTGGATTTGGTGGACGACATCCAAATCTAGCTTTTGAACGTGAGAATATTTGAGCTTAGGACCAACTAAGTTTCGAACAAGATAGTATATGACATGCTCGTGGAGCTCATGATCCTCCTGAACCAAAATCATTCCAATTGTCTCTTCGGACGCGACGACATAAAGCAAGTAATCTCTATTGTAGTCCATAGACTTCAACAGAGGCGTCGATACCAAATATTTTTTCAAAGAATCGAAGGATTACTGGGCTCGCTCATCCCAGATAAAAGGGGTGTCCTTCTTCAAAAGATGCATGAAACCCTTAGTAATAATGGCATAGTTTACTATAAACCAACGTAAAAAGTTATCTTTCCCCTGTAAACCTTGAAGTTGTCAAATAGTTCATGGGGGAGGAAATCAAAGTATTGCCTCAACCTTTAACGGATCTACCATGATCTCGGTCTCAAAGACTAAAAATCCTAGAAGACATCCAGACCTAACGCAAAATATGCATTTATGAGGGTTCAACCGAATTCTATAATGATGACATCTTTCAAAAACTAGCCGAAGGTGCTTAGGGTGATCCGCTCTCTTATGAGAGTGAGCAACAAGATCATCAAGATAAGCTTTGACTATATGCTTAAGATCATGGAATTCGAAGGTCATAGCATGTTGGAAGGATGCTCCGACATTTTTAAGGCCGAAAGGCATCTTCCGGTATGCAAAAGTACCCCAAGGACAAATAAATTACATCTTATGTTGATCCTTGGGTTTAATTTGAATTTTGTTATACCCTGAAAATCCATCCACGAAAGAAATAACTTCGCTTCCCGCACACTCGTTGAGAATCTGATCGATGAAAGGTGTCGGGAAGTTGTCTTTAGTACAGGATTTGTTCAGGTCACGAAAATTCATGCATACACAAATGGTTCGTTGCTTATTATTCACATGAACGATATTGGATACCCATTCAGTCAAGAGAACCGGGTAGATAAAGGCAACATTAATAAGTTTCTCTACCTCTTCCTTAATAGCAGGGGCCTTCCAGGGATTGACAACTCTAAGACATTGTCGAATAGGCTTAGAATCCGGGTAAGATTTAATCTCATGTTTGACAATTCGAGGGTCGATTCCTGGAATCTCTTCATAAGACCAAGTAAATACGTATTGAAATTCGTTGAAGAGATCGGTGTAGATCAATATTTCTTCTGGCAAATAATCTGCACCAATGTGTACATTTTCAATCTTTTGAGGGGTAGGAGAGATATCTATCACGACAGTAGGAGAGATAATCACCATATTTCCTTTGGCATAAATTTCGTGTGTATCAAGTGGAACTACGGCGTGACCGACTATCTCTCTTAGAGTAGATTGAAAGTCATCTTGTTCGATTCTAGCAAGATCTAGGATAAAACAAGAGCGATGATGCATATCATTCCAAGGTTTTTCAAAGACATTCATGGCCTCGATGATAGATTCATCCGAGGGAAAAGTATCATCAAGGAAATCATATGAACAAGACGACGAAGTGGCCCACACAAGCTCAAGAACAAGATCCTCCTCATCCGTCTTTAAGGTAGTAGGATCGGGATCGGTGAAATAGTCAATAAAAACTTGATATGCTATCTCTGTTTTCGATAGTGGCATGGCCATTCCATCATGCGAATGAAGTTCACAAGATGCAGTTGAGGAAGCTAGGGATACGGATCGTTAAAATAGGAAGTGCGGAAAGGAACGAACCTCTCTCACGAAACAGGCCTACTGGACATGGCATAAACATGGTGAATTGGTGACATGAATTTGAAGGTACCCATAAGGGATGAATACATTTCGACACCAATATTCTCAGTTGTCGGCTGAGAATTGTCAACCACGGGATTGACGGTCCAACAAATGCACTAGGGATAACATATGCAAAGGAAAACTGGTTGATCATCACGATCTTCCCATCATGAGGAAAACAAAGAGTACGGAAGACAGACGATATGACGAAAGTCATAACATAAGTCCAATTGCGTCCTAGTAACAAGTTATAATCAAGGGGCACATCAACCGCCTCGACATCCACCTCTACCGTCTTCCCACCTATCTAGACCAGAAAGGCAATAAGAATATTGCGAGGGCGGAAGGAACGACCATAAAAAGAAGTCAACATGGTCGAAGACTGAGAGAGAGTCGGAGAGCCGAGATATTTCCAACAGATTAGGGACATCACACATGTCTCAACGCCTTCTTCAATAACTACACACTTGATGGTATACTTCGAGTAATCCACATGGATTTGGAATACCACATGGTAAGGCAAGCAAGGCTCCACATCTATAACATCAAACTTGATAACTTTCCAGCGACTGGGGTCTAGAGATCCTAACACATATAGAAACACATTCCATTGTGAAGGACATGTATGTGGTACCTCCAGGGCCAACATCGCACAAGGGGTTTGACCTATGTCCTCAACAATAGAGTAATTCTTAGCGGCTCTACCATTCAGATTGTGGGTAGAGCACTTGAGTACTCCTTTCGGAATACGATGTGGTGGCTCTAGTTTTTTGATCTGCAAGGGCGTCTCTAGAGGAGGAGGAGATTCTAGACCGGGTACAGTTTGTGGAGAGCTGTAGTCACGAGACCGGGTGGCTACATTAACATGATAATTGACCATATTGATGCACAAATAGTCACCATCTTTTGCTGGTGGGTTTTGACTCCCACCGACCACATTTCCAGCATTTGAGGAGCTTGAGTCCATGTGTTGGTTATGTGGAAAGGATTCGTCAGCACAAAGTGCGGTAAAGATAAGAGCCTCGCAGCTTCTACAAGTTTGGGGAATAAATGAGTAAGGTGATCATATGTACAAATCTTACAGGGAAATTTCACCTTATGCCTTTATTTCTTTCCCTCACCAACATTATTATTCGTCCTCTCATTATTACCATTTTCCTTGGGTTTATTATTATTCTTCCCACCCTTAACATTATTATTACATCCTTTCTTCTTATTCCCACCTGGTTGTTGGTTACCATTTGGTACGGTCGATGATTGCACAAAATGTACATCCATTGATTGAGTGGTATTGGAAAACACACACGAATATGGCCCTCCTGCAGATTGGTTTAGAGACAACTCTTTCAAATGGATTGTCATTGAGTCTGTTGATTTCACACCGGTGGAGCCTACAAAGATATTGTCATGAGGCCCAGGATTTTGTTTAGGGTCATAGTTTGATCTCGGTGTATCCAAAAGAATCTTGTATAACATCCCATACTGAGCATATATAAGATATAACTACTGGGCTTTGAAGATTTCTTATTCCTCAGATGTAACCCCAGATGTCGCAACATCCTTTGAAATAGGAGGTTGTAAAGTCCTAAGGAACCACTCTAATAGGAATTATGGGGGTATGCAGGTCTTGATCAACCTCTTCTGTCTATGCCACTCCTGGATGTGATCCGAGATATGCGTGATTTTGTCCTGGCGTAAGGTCGACAAAATTTCTAGGCCAACATCGTAATGAACCAACAATTGGAAGTGGTTAATGAATACTAAAGCCATCTGACTAAAGGTCCCGTATGCCCCCCTAGGTAGATCGATATACCATTTCACAGAAACCCCTGTGAGGGTGCATTGAAGTAATGTTAAGTGAATGGAATCGTCGTTAAAGGAATTTGAAGAGCACCATAAGTGAAAGGTGGTAATGTGATCACCAAGGTCTCCATTCTAGCCTGCGAATTTTGGAATATATGAAGGAAGCTTGGCGGGAACGGGGGGCCATGTACGATCATGAAACACATGGTTGTTCATCAACTTGGACAAGTCTGGAAGATTAAGCGTGGCCAGAAAAGGGAGACAGGGTTGCCACATCTGGCCCCAAGCTCCCTGGAAATATTTTGGTTGGGGAATTGCAGCCCATCCAAGGTTCTGATAAGCACCATGGCCCTGTCTGGGATTGTAAGACCCTTCTCCAGGCTGATTCAAAATGGTTTGGTTGGGATTCATTCTAGTAGGAACGTTCTGATGAGGGTTATAAAAACTTCCCCTAGTCGGAGTGGCTCCGGGTTGAGGGTTTCCCAAGGTATGAAATTGACCTCCTCCAGGTGTGAATCCAGAGGATAAATGTGTATTCATCATGCCAAACGTTTTGGTCTAAATCAACACTGAGGAGGTGAGAGTAAAGGATGAAAATTGAGTCGAAGCTTGTCCGCCAGGTTGGTTACTCCACCCAGAAGCAACAAGATTAGACCCAGGGTTAAAGGAAGGAATGCCTCCCATGGTAGGATTCGTTTGAGGGATCTGAGAGCCACAAAATGAGAACGGATTATAAGGAGGATCTGTTCCCCCAAGTCCAATGCTAGCATTAGGGCCAACGACTGGGATGGAGTTTGAAAAATGCGAAGTAAAATTAGGCATACCATAGGAAAAAGGACTAGACGCCATCGGGATGGACTGAACATTATAGCCCGGTGAGTGACCAAGAGACCCAAACGAGTTCGTGGAAATAGGTTGAGTATTCAATATAGGATGGGCAACATGATGATAGGTGTTTCCGACACTACAACCATTGTGGTTGCAAGAGTTGAAGGGGTGTCATTAACTATAGTAGGTATGGGAGTTGAAGGGCTTCCAATATCTTGATGACTCAGTTTAGTACTCATCCTTGTAGAATCACAAGTCTGGTAAGTGGAGGTGTGTGTACCAAGTTTAATAACTCTACGCCTTTTAGAAGGAAAAGACTCAAAGTGCGGTGGTAACTATAACAAGAAGCGAGACCTACGGGGAAGTTGGTCTGAATCCATGATGACTTAAGATTCAATATGTAAAAAACAAATCCTAAGGCCAACTATTAATTAGTACCAATTAGATTTTCCAACACTAGATTGTCAACTAATGAAATATTATGAAAGATTTCATGAAATTGCTTTAAAATCCACATGAAGTCCATGCATTTTTAATAGTCCGCTACATCATTACAAGTACGGGAATCCATGAAACTGTAAAAAGGACGCAGATATATAGCACAGGCCGATTTCCCAACAATACATTGTCCACCCAGGAAATATGAAAGAGTACCAAATAGAACAAGTCAATTTCATAAAACTCATAATAATTGGAAATCTTTTTCAAAGAAAACAGACAATTGTATAGTTAGCTCTCCTTGAAATACTTTCTAAAAAAAATTTCATATCATATAGCCTTTTAGACTAGGATTTGAAGTTTGATTTGAAGATTGAGTTGCTAACTTGGATGAATTCTAGGATGCCATGAAATTACAAAGAGATGCACACAATGACTAAGTGAGAATGAAAAATACATTGAAATGGAAGATCGAGTAGTCGTAGGAACCCATAAATACTAGGGAAACCACCAAAAACTATGAAAAAAAGAGACTTATCAAAGTTTAAGATGAAAATAACCAAATTATTTAACTAGTTTCTTTGAAGTCTCAGATTCAAAGATGGTTACAACATAGTATTGATCTTGGTTGAAGGGATGAAAGAGGATTAATAGTGAAAGGGGACTCTAATAGGAGATTCAAAGATGGTTACAACATAGTATTGATCTTGATTGAGGGGATGAAAGACGATTAATAGTGAAAGGGGACTTTAATAGGAAATCCTCTTGTAATTTTACTTACGACCCTTGTTCCTTAAGACTTGTTGGTGAATGAGACATATATATTAGAGGAAATCACATATTTATTGGTTGTAAATGTTTATTGTTTAATATTTATCATGTAGAGACAAATTATGGTCAATTATGATTGAGTATTTACATTTTGATAATTTGATATTTCAAAAAGATGCAATTATAGGTTATGCTTGGTACCTCATTATATAAAAAGTCAATCTAGTACCTTCCTTAACACTTCAAAGTTTTCTTTATCTTTCCAATAATAATTGTTTGAGTGTTTACTATTTCCAATGAATTCATTTTTTTATTATTAATGATTATATTGCCAAGTGAAATGTTTATAGCTTTAATGGAATTTCAAGTTTCTTTAATTTAAAACCAATAGGTAATGTTAGTTTTTGAGTGAGTAGATGCTATCACATCAAATCAATTTAGGGAGATTTAGGGAGATGTATTCTAAAATTAATTTTCAAATTAACAAAACTTTATTTGGAAAATGCATTATAAACTATTTATGTTTTTCAATTATTGTGTGTGTTAAATTTTTCACAACAAACACCCATATAATATACAAAAAAGAGTATTAATTTCAAATGAAATTCCAACATCACATAAATAATAACCCGAAGGAATAAATGACTAATAAATCATAACATGACATTGTGATTATGATATAGGGATATACCTATTGGAAATGGACACATTTAATCATCTTTTAATTATAAAATCCATTCTTATGGTTAACAATTGAAGATGCCAATATATTCTAAGTCAGTTTTTCCAAATCAATGAATAAGATTTAATGTTCATAACTTTCTACTATTTTTGAATGTTTCTATTTACATGTTTACTTTTTTACATTTACTTAATCATATGAAGAAATTACTATGTGGCCATTTAGCAAACTTATTTGACATTAAACATTTTTTTACTGTGAATGAAGCCTCATTTTTTTGTGAAATTGATCATGAGTTTGTTGGGAATGAAAACCACCAAATTACTGGGTAAGAGGCCACTAGTGTTACCCACAAATAAAGATTACTAATTTTCATCCAAAAACAACCATGAATTTACATTAAAAATAGCAAGTTTTTCTTCCAAAAGATATCATGAAATTTCACTAGAAATGGACCACAATTTGTTGAGGGAAAGATCACAAAATTGTTGAACTTTGGCCACCAGATTGCTAAATGAAGATACCTAGAACTTGTAAAAAACATTTTCTACGAAATCCAATTTTTAAATGAAAAGGGAGCTATGAATTAGCTAATAAACAACCACGATCTCGTTGGAAAGGGGTCAAGAATCCACTTGGAAAAAATAAAAATAAAAGGTTTTCTTTGTGAAATAAAATCTCAAAGTCCCCAAAGAAAAGAATTGGCATCCCAAATAAAATAACTCTCATAAATGGAATAACTATTGGTAAAATGAAAAAGCTGGCAAATTAATAGGGTTATGATTATTTCCATTAAAATTAAAGTTAGAGTTATTAATATTATATTAATTAATAAAATTAAATTTATTAAGATTAGGGTTAATGTATTAATTAATACATTATTATAATAAAAATGGTTAAATTGTTACTCATGTTGTGATTGTCTATGGACTTTTATCAAAAACTTGCACAATGTTATGTCAATTACAATTGCAAATAATACTATACAAACATGAAACACAATAGCATGTCAATTACAACATGCAAATAATCTATAAATCATAACATCAATATACCTACCATATTAAAACTACTATAACACAAAGCTCTTACATACTTACAAAATTTCCATTCTAATACAAATAA
>SNQJ01S0000567.1:698505-777938 GCA_010110895.2 Picea sitchensis
GTTGAGTCTAAGAGGGAGTGTTAAATATATTGTACCCTCAACAGTATGATCGTACACTGCCAGCTGTACTGGACAGTTGTACTTTCTATTTTTGTCTTGCTTGAGCATATATAGCTCAACCATCTTACATTGTAAGGTACTCTTCAGTTTTGTTCTGTACTTCTTTATACATTTGAATATACTATTCTTTTCTCTCTGCTTTTCTCTGTCCTTCACAATTTATCCAGGTCCAGAAAGGTTTTCTACTGTCCAGGTCCATGACTTCATCTCCTAACAACAAAAGAGGTTATGTTCATGCCCTGGAACCTTATCCAATAAGCATTGTGAATTTGTTTTTGAGTCTGACATCACTTACCTCACTTTCCTCTCAAATCTGTCACTGGAGTTACAGAATATCTGCATTGCCTTTATCAGTGATCCATTACATTTAGAGCTTTTACGATGGGAGGTTTTGAATTCCTCTGAGGGACCGATTGACTGAAGAACACACGATTCTCGAACTCAACATGACCTCTACCCGCGGGTTTGGCCCTTGTATTCCTCAATTGATTGTAAGCGTTTTTAGGAGGTTTTTTCACAGGTTCTAGATTTGTTTGAAACATTGGACTGGCAAGTTTCTACCAAAAACCTTGGATAATTGTAAAGTTCGTGTTTTTGTCTTAAACCAACCTGACACATTTGTGGCCAGCTTCGAAATCAACGGTGCTGCACACATTTGTAAAGTTTCCCGCATAAGTCTGTCAATTCACTGCTTAAGACAAAATTTGCCAAGAGGGCATAAATCTCACCATCTGAAGCACTTTAAATTTTAAAGCCCTCAGCATCCCCATTGCTCCAGAAGACTAGTGAGGATTCATGCTTGTCTCTGTATAAGACTGAAATATGGAGAACCCAAGTCAAATCCATTATCGCCGAAGTCACGTGGGAGAGAGACCCGGAAATTTCAAATCAAATCAACAATTAAGATTTTAAGGAAATGAGAAAAGGAATCTCGAAACTCCTTCGATGTTCTCAGAGCCATGACCTGGTTACATACGTCACAGCTAGGGTTGTAACTATTATCAAATAGATCACATTATAAAGATGGTTGATATAAGTTGATCAACTATATCAATTACTTTTAAAATAAATAGGTAAAATTAGGATTAGGGATTCAAATTAGGATTAACATCATTAGAGTTTTAGATTAGAATTTCAAATATACTTTTTCAATTTTTTTTATATTTTCAATAAGATAGAAGTTTGACTGGTAATGAACAGACATTCAATGATAAATTAAAACATTCAATGATAAATTGAAACACATCCAAATGTAAATGGAAGATATGCCCAGTTTTTCACCTTTCTTTATATTTCCATAAAGATGATTGATATACATATACAATCGAAGTTTGAATCTTAATTAACCAGAGATTCAATGATATAGATTGAATGACATCCGGAATGTAAAAGGAAAATCGTGGGCTTAACATCACTCGCATGGTTTGTCTATGAATGGCCCCAGTGGTTAAAAAAAAAAAGAATTGGATTTTCATTTTCATTCATTTTTTGAAAGTAAATATTGATAAGTCTATTTCTATTTTCATTCATTTGTTCTTTGTAGGTGATAATTAGTGCCAAGAAATTAAGTTGCATTAGAATCAATGATGATTTCTCAATGAAATATTTACATCGAAAGGTGTACACCTATTGATCATGGGCACATTTAATAGGTTTTTAGTGCTTAATCAATTTTGTATGGACAAGATTAAATATTGATGGAATATTCTTAGTAGTCCCAATAAATCAATGGTTGTGATTTCAACTACTAACTTCCTCACTATTATAAAGACACCAGTTTACATGTTTATAGCTGATTGCCACGTATGAGTGATTAGAGTTTCATTTTGCAAGTTGTCCTTTCTGTGTTTACCAGCCACGAATTTGTGGTTGTGCTAGTTACTAGCACAGCCATATAATTGTGGTTGATCAAGGCCGATAAATTTTATTATTGATTAACAAATAAACGGTTGCGTGGCAATCAGTTAGCTATCAAAGTAATTTTTAAATATGATTATGTAAATGTAAAATAATAAACACATAAACGGAAGTTAATGATTGAAATCAAAGCCATTTATTTTGTGTGACTACTAAGAATATTCCAGCCATATTTAATCATGTCCATAAAAAGCTTATTAAACACTAAACCCCTATTAAATCTGCCCATTGTCAATAAGTGTATGCCTTTAGACGTAAAAAACTAAACTACACAACAATAGATCAAAACCCTAAATGAATAAATTTTCAAATGCAACCATAATCCGAGGAACCCTAATCCGGCTAGAATGAAAATGAGTAATAACAAGCAATATCCAATTCTTCGCCATGGAGTAGTCCTCGGGAGCTGAGGGTATACACCGGGTTCTGGCAGCAAGCATTCGTCACCATTGAAGTACACACACGAGGAAAAGGCCATCCATTTTGGAACGAAAATTCACCTTTGATTTTCTTCAGTAGAATCTCTGAATGTACGCTGCCCACCGAGAAGCAAGTTATTGTAATTCTTCATTCCTCAAAACATTACACTATCATGTGTGCATGCATTCATTGAATGACAATTAAATCACCTGTAAGGTTATTAATTTGATTCAGTCCCGTGCTATTGAAGCTGAAAACGTGAACCACGCTGCAGAAACTGGGATGTTGCATTACAAAATTGCTGCAGAAACTGGGATGTTGCATTACAAGATTCCAGTCTGTATAGTTCAATTAGGTGGCGTAATTTGTTATGGTAAACGTGAACCACGCTGCAGAAACTGGGATGTTGCATTACAAAATTGCTGCAGAAACTGGGATGTTGCATTACAAGATTCCAGTCTGTATAGTTCAATTAGGTGGCGTAATTTGTTATGGTAACCTTAGCAAGCCAGTGATCTGTATAGCTCGCCTTCAAATGCTAGTGCAATTTAATTGCAGTCCCAATCTCCAATGTCCACTGTCTCGTGGATACAATTGGAGTCGCTCCTCATGTTTGCTTCATCTGGGAGATGAAATCTGAAACGCCTCCCCAACTTAGCATGGCCTTACCTAATTGAAACACTTGCCACAGGCCATGACAAGGTTCACACTTCACATATTCCATCATTAATTTAATCACAATCAAATGGTATCTTTGCTAATCATCTAAAATTGGCAATCAACTCTTAACTCAGCATTGTAATTTATTAATTAAATGTGTAAAAATAAACACTCTTAACTCAACATTGTAATTTATTAAGGAAATGTGAAAAAATAAACCCAAAGTTAGCATTTATTAATTTGAAACCATTGTTGAAATAATACTTAGAAGGCGGATCGCTTCTACTGTTGGAGGCGGATCTTACTAGAGGCAGATCGCTGCTCATTTTGATTGCCAGTTCGCTGCTCTTCTTCGAGTTCGCTGAGAAAGCTTGCTCGAGGCCTAGGTTCGGGGCTAATTGTTGGATCGTTTACGTTTGATGGTCTCATCATTTCGAGAACGATTTCCTTTGGAGCACTTCGAGACCGTAAAAGAGTTGGTTGCAAATTACAAATCTGCTGTGGCAGACGTGGAAGTCAAGATTGCAGGATCAAACGCTCTCCTGAAAACCCTATCGCATAAGATACCCGGCCAAATTTTGAAGATCGTTAATGCCTTGGAGAATCTCTCCTTGGAAATTCTGCATCTAAACGTCAACACCTCTCTTGTGGAGTGTGCACGTAAATTACCCTCCGCCTATCTGTCCAGATCGCTCTTCCGTCCACCTGGTCCTCGAGCTCGGAGAAGGGACGACAAACCCTGCTTGTGGGGTACTGAGCCTTCCGTGTATCTTTGTATATCTGCTGCTGAGATCGCTGTTGATGAGAGCCGCTGGGAGATTGTGAGGGCAGATAGCTGCTTCTTCAGATAGCTGTTGGAAATCACTCAAATCGCTGCATTCTAATTCCACTTCATATCGTTCTTGTTAGGAATTGTAATCTCGTTAATGCAATTAGTTAGTGAAACGGTTTACAGTTACACCCGTTTCTCAACCATAAAACTGTTAATTTATAGTATTTAATATGGAATCAACACAAGTGCGTTCATTTCCCAACATTCTTCTGATATTCTTTCTGTATTTCTCTTTATTTTTCTTTTATTTTTGTTTCAATGGTATCAGAGCAATAGGTTGGGAGAAGGCGATTCCTATTGTTGTTCTCTTCTGCTTCCTGTTAGCTTTGCTTCCGCGTCTTTCTTTCATTCTGAATAACAGAGAAGAATTTCAGAATGCTGTGACTGTTGCTGCCTGCCAGTTTGAAGAATTTCAGAACGCTGTGACTGTTGCTGCCTGCCAGATTGAAGATTCTCAGCCAGTTTGAAGAATTTGCCAGCCAGTTTGAAGAAGTGCCACATAGCTGCCAACGGTTTGGAGAAGAGCTACCGGTCAGTTTGAAGAAGTGCCATAGTGCTGCCGCCGGTTTGGTGAAGAGTCATTACCGCATTGGAAGAGGGCATGGCTGAAAATTACAGGCTTGGAATTTCCTTACATTCTCATTTACTCTGGATTTGGAGTTTATTCAAAGTTTCATTGAAATCTGAAAATTCACTTGGAGTTATATATAAAAAAAAAATGTGGCATTAGAAAAATGTCTAGTTCTTGGTTAATTCAAGCACCAATTCTAGTTGGTTCCAATTATTATTTTTGGAGTGAGAAGGTGAAAGCCATTTTGCAAGGTAGGGATGTTGGGATTGTCTTGAAACAGGGTTCATATAACCTGATGCAAATGTTGTTGCAGCTATGACTGTTGTACAAAGAAAAACATTAGAAGAACTTATGCAAAAAGAAGGAAAAGCCAAATCATATATTTTAGTTTCATTAGATGATTCTATATTTCCTAAAATTATTGGTGCCGAGACTCCTAAAGAAGCATGGGATATTCTTAAGTTAGCTTATACGGGTAATGATAAAGTGAAAACTGTGAGACTTCAAACCCTTAAAACTCAATTTGAAACCCTCAATATGAGTGAATTAGAAAGTGTTGATCAGTTTATGACTAAAGTGATGGGTATTATTAATCGAATTACGATTAATGGCGAAAAAGAACTCACAGACCAAAGAGTTGTTGAAAAAGTTCTTAGAAGTTTACCTAAGAAATTTGAAATGGTAGTTACTGCTCTTCTTGAGTCAAAATATCTAACTAATTTTTCTATAGAAGAACTGTCTGGTTCATTGTTATCTCATGAAGCAAGGATGACCTTGGATCTTGGTACTTTAGAACATGCATTTCAGACTAAAGTGTCCATGGATAGAGGCAAAGGCAGCGGTTTTCATGGACGTGGTCGAGGACATGGTAGAGGACGTTCTCAAACAAGAGATAAACCTGAACAAACAAAAGACCAGTAAGAGTAGTCAAGATCGTCTTCACAAGATCGTGGTCAGAGATGGACAAGTAAATCAGTAATCCAATGTCGTTATTGTAAAAAGTTGGGTCATCATATATCTGAATGTTGTAAGTTGCAGTTTAGAAATAAAGCTAATGTCACATAAAGTGAAACATCTGATACTCTGTTTCTTTCATGTCAAGTATCTCAGCAAATTCTTGACAAAGATGTTTGGTTGCTAGATAGTGAATGTAGCAATCATATGACTGGTCACAATGATTTACTTTCTAATCTTGATACATCTCTTATTACTACAATTAGTTTGGGTGATGATCATTCAATCAAAGCATCAGGAAAAGGTGTTGTGCCAGTTTTAACAAAGCAGGGTGAAGTGAAAAATATTCCTGATGTTTACTATGTACCAAATATCAAACACAATTTGTTGAGTATAGGGCAATTAATGGCGCATGGTTATGATGTCAATTTCCACAACATTTGCACAATTCTTAATCAAACTAAAAGACTTGTTGCAAAAATCCCTATGACAAAGAACAGATTGTTTCCCTTAGAATTGAGAAGTGGGAAGATGTATGCATGTAATATTTCTAATGTGACTGAAACTGAGTTATGGCATTATCGTTATGGTCATTTACCAATCAAAAGTATCAGTTTGTTACAAAGACAATCTATGGTGACATGATTGCCTCCTTCGATTAATGAGATTCCTTCTTGTGAAAGTTGCATAGTAGGAAAACACCAGTGAGATAGTTTTCCATCATCCTCTTATAGAGCCAAAGAGTGCTTAGAGTTAGTTCACATGGACTTATGTGGACCTATGCAAAATCAGTCGATTGGTGGAAGTTTTTATTTTATGACATTTATTGATGATTGTAGCAGGAAAGTTTGGGTTTATTTTCTCAAACACAAATCTGAGACTTTCACTCGATTCAAAGAATTCAAGGCTGAAGCATAGAAACAAAGTGATAGATTTGTCAAAGTTTTGAGATCTAATGGAGGAGGTGAATACGACTCAAGAGAGTTTGTTGATTTTTGTAAACATCATGGTATTAAAAAGCAAATGACTACCAGATATATTCCACAACAAAATGGAGTGGCAGAAAGAAAGAATCGCACCATCATGAACATGGCCAAGAATTTATTTACAACAAGAAAAATGTCTGAAGATTACTGGGCTGAAACAGTTGCATGTTCAATTACATACTTAACAGATCATCAACTTCCAGTGTTCAAGGTAAAGTACCTGAAGAAAAATGGAGTGGATCTAAGGTAAATGTTTCTCATTTCAAATTTTTTGGTTGTGTTGCTTTTGCTCATGTTCCTGAAGAGCTAAGAAAGAAGCTTGATGATAGAAGTGAGAAGTAAATTTTTATTGGCTATAGTGAACAATCGAAAGCATACAGATTATACAATCCTATTACTAAGAAATTTCTAGTAAGTAGAGATGTTAAGTTTATGGAAGATAAATCATGGGATGAAATGGAAAACAATACTTCTCACAATCCTTCTCTTGAGTTAGATGAACATCAAGCACCTACAAAGAAAGATGAACATCAAGAATCAATAACACGTCTTCCAAGATTGCAAGTTCAAAATGAAAATATTTCTTCATCTCAAATGATTCTTCATCTCATAGTGATTCATCTTTATCTCATAGTGATTCAGATTCTGACCATAATCATTAAAGAATGAGAAGTTTGCGTGATATATATGACCAAGATAATAATGTAGTACAATTTGCATTTTTCTCATCTCAACCTACTTGTTTTGATGAAGTTGCAAAGCAAAAAGTATGGGTAGATGCAATGAATAATGAAATAGAAGCTATTGAAAGAAACAATACATGGGATTTAGTTGATCTACCTGCAGATAAAAATGTCGTAAGTGTCAAATGGGTTTATAAAACTAGAAATGAATGAAAAGATTGAGATTAGAAAGCACAAAACAAGGTTAGTTGCTTGATTTTTTTTCTCACAGCAACTCGGCATTGATTATGGTGAAAATTTCACACTTGTAGCAATATTTGATATTGTTTGATTTGTTTTGGACATTGTAGCACAAAATAAGTGGGCTATTTATCAAATGGATGATGATGCCTTCTTGAATGGAGTGTTAAATGAAGAAGTGTATGTTCATCAACCACCGGATTTGAAGTTAAAACATAAGAGCATCAAGAGTACAAATTAAAAGCCTTAATGCAGGTTTAGAAGCCATTTCATAGACTTGGTATAGTAGGATGATGGTATTTACTCAAAAGATGGTTTTCATTAGGCGAAATCCTGGATTTGAAGTTAAAACACAAGAGCATCGAGTGTACAAATTAAAGAAAGCCTTGTACGGTTTGAAGCAAGCTCCGCGAGCTTGGTATAGTAGGATTGATCATTATTTACTCAAAGATGGTTTCAGTAGGAGCGAAAATGAGCCTACTTTGCTTATCAAGGTAAATCAACAGGGTAATATTCTCATCCTATGTCTTTATGTTGACGACGTAATCTACACAAGAAACATGATGTTAGATGAATTTAGATCAGCCATGAAAAATGAGTTTGAAATGACAGATCTTGGATTAATGAAGTATTTCTTAGGCATTGAAGTAGACCAATCTGATCATGGTATATTTATTAGCCAACAAAAATATGTTGCTGATGTTTTGAAAAAATTTAAGATGGAAAAGTGTAAGCTTGATGACACTCCTATTTCTCTTGGCACTAAATTAAGCAAGGAAGATTTGGGATCAGTAATAAGTTCCACATTGTATAAACAACTTGTTGGTAGTCTTATGTATCTTACAACGACAAGACCTGACATAACATATGCAACAAGTTACATTTCCAGGTTTATGGAATCTCCTAAGTATTCTCATTGGAAAGTTGGTAAGAGGATATTAAGATACATTGCAGGTACAACCACTTATGGTTTGTGGTACACAACTTCAACAGACAGTATGCTTACAGGTTATACCGACAATGATTATGCAGGAAGTATTGACGACAGGAAAAACACTTCAGGCTATGCTTTTCTTTTTGGAAAGAATTTGATTTCATGGGCATCTAAGAAGTAGCCCATAGTTTCTATCTCTTCTACAGAAGCGGAATATGTAGCAACAACAATAGCAGCATGCCATGCAGTTTGGCTTAAAAGGCTTTTGATGGATTTTGGATATACGACAAAAGAACCTATTTCGATTTTTTGTGAAAAAAACTCAGCCATTTCCTTGTCAAAGAATAATGTGTTTCATCAGAAAATGAAACACATCAATACTCGATTTCACTTCATTCGTGAACTCGTAAAAAATGGTGACATTTTTCTCAAATTTTGTGGTTCTAAAGCTCAACTAGCTGATGTCTTCACTAAACCTTTGGGAAGAGATGTTTTTCAATTTCAACGTCAAAGTTTAGGCATTATTAATAATGTAATCCTCGAGATTAAGAGGGAGTGTTAAGAATTGTAATCTCGTTAATGCAATTAGTTAGTGATACGGTTTACAGTTACACCCGTTTCTCAACCAGAAAAATGTCAATTTATAGTATTTATATAGTTAATATGGAATCAACACAAGTGCGTTCATTTCCCAACATTCTTCTGAATTTCTATTTATTCTTCTTTTATTTTTGTTTTTAGTTATTACTCAATTTATATTTAGATGTATAATTCTCTCAAACACCTTGAAAAGAGGAAGCAAGAGATCTATATTATTGTCTCTATGGATCTTGACTATCCGAGTTGTTGCCTCGCGTGAGAGAAGCCGGCTCCATTTCATTCTGCCGAGTATGCTAGTGGATAATTTCCTCTGTAAAGTTCCAGTGATACGAATTTATTGCTCTCTCTAGACAATACACCTTTGATAAGTATTCGTTGGCAGCGGTGTTGCAACCATTGCCTATGGACATAGGGTTTGTAATCAGGCAATCGTCAACATGGTCGAGGTCCCAATAGTCGATTAAGAAGAGGACGCCGTGGTCGTGGTCATCCCAGAAGAATGTGGTCGGGCGCACTGCTTACAATAATCTAAATGTCCATACGAATGAGAAGGAAGCATGAAGGATATGGTGATGAACGCTAGAAAAAATTTGTGATAGGAGAATGGTTACAACATCATCGCCATGTCTCGGGAAATCTCAGCAGATGAAATCTTGTCGCTCACACCCTACACATTCTTCACTGCTGGAAATCACTTGAAATCGCTGCGCGTAAACAAAGAGTTCGTCGAAGGAAGAAATATACTTCTCTTCAATTCGCTCGATTTCTATATCGCTTCTCTTCTCTTCAATTCAATGCATCCTGACAAGAACACTATTGTCATATATATCATTGGGTAATAGATATCATTTACAATCATTGTTTTTTTTTTTACGAGAACGGTTAGGCTGTATTAAGCAGCTTTCTGGCAAGCCAGAATAAAAAATTTATAGATATGAAGAAGGTTGGTGACCTCTAACAGTGCTTCCAACCTTCTTGTGAATGTCTGGGAGTCCATTCCCATTTGCTGCTTGAGCTAATTTGAGAAAATGACAAAAAATGCATACATGAGTAAATTCTCACAAACTACGAGCACAGTAGAAGACAGAAGCAAAGCATTAAACTCCGGAGGATGAAATTTTCCCCTTAAAAAAGGGATCCAGCTTTTTCTGAGAACCTAAAGAAATGTTGGAGGCCGCCTCCTTTTCTCTGCGCGCTTTGTTGGTCTTTCGCCCTTGGGTAAGGGGTGGAGACGGAACTGAGATGTCTTCAGTTTCAGAAGTTTCCACAGAGCCACTAGAGGGGACTGAAACAACCAGACTTGCAGGGGCAGGGGGCTCCGGATCTGAGGCATGAACTTCTCTCACTGCTACTGACTCTGGGGGGATGGAATCTGAAAGGCTTTCGTCTGCCTGAGGGTTTCCCTTAACTGCTGTTGTTTCTGGATCTAGGGCTTCATCTTCCTTCAACGTATCAAAGCTATTTTTATTTTCTAGAGTTGCCTCTGCTGAATGAGTGGCCTTATGAGCCTAGGGTAGTGGATCCTTTCACCTTGGTTTCCTTCGTCGTTTAGATACTGGCTGAAAATCATCTTCTTTGACTGGTCCCGGCACCTCAGAGGCTTTGGGGCAGCTTTTTGCAAAATGACCGTAAGCATGGCACCGGAGGCACTTAAAAGGAATCTGCTCATAGTCCAACTCTTGGATATGGCACCATTCCCCCAGGGAGAGCTTAATGGCTTCCGGGAGGCCTTCCTCGAGGTTAACCTCCACACAAATTTGAGCGTAGGTGTACTGATCCCCTTTCGGATCCACACTGTCCAGGAAACGCCCTAGCTTATTGTCGATGTCCTCCAGAGAACTTCTCCCCCAGAGATGCAAGGGAAGATGGGGCAGCCTAACCCAAATAGGGGCTGCGGTGATCTCGGCTCCGGGATTGAAGTCAAGAGTCCAGGGGGCTAAGAACATCCCTCTCGCCCCCATGAAATAGGGTCCAGATCTGAAAACTAGATCACGATCCTCTGTCCTCGAGAAGCTGAAGACAAAAAAACCCATGCCTACTGCGCACGTAGAGACTTTTCCTTGTATCAACGACTTCCAGCGATCATCCATCCATGCCTCCACCGTTTTGGGGCTGGGCCATAACCCCGTAAACTTTCCTATGAGGGCATTTTCTGCTAGTAGAAGGGAAAGATTGCATGGCTCCTCTGGAGATAGCTCTAGCGAAGGGATCTCTTCCCTCTTCTTAACAAACTTAGATGAGAAAGAAGGCTTGGCTTTCGGTCCTGCCGAGCGGACTAACGCTTTGAATGCTTCCAAAGGATCTTCTTCCATCTCGGCAATCGGATTTGGAGCCACAGTAGCAGGGCGTCGACCACCAGCAAACAAATCACAGAGGCGCCAACCACCAACAAACAAATCGCAAAGGCGCCGACCACTAGCAAACTCGTAGGGGGAGGTCGATCACTGCTCCAAATCGTGTGAAAAAATGCAGGGGGGACGCTCACGCCGATCCGCGGCGTATGACCTGCTGCTGCAAACGAATCCGCACCCCTGCAGTCGAGAAACCAGAGCGGAGACGGCTAGGGTTTAGGCCCTAGCCGCAATGGATTTCCGCTTCACTTCATCTCCTCCTACTTGAAAAATTATAAGAATCATCATTTACAATCATTGTTGTCATATATAATGGATTTCATATATATCATTGTTGTCATATATATAACGGATTTCAATCACTGTGCAAATTTTGGCACACAAGAGCTCACTGCAAAGTTTGGCACACATGATGAAGTGTGGGCCAACACATAAACGTTAGAGGGAAGAAGAGTCGAGGAGTTGTAGGCTGAATATAGTCACCTATCCGCGCAGAGGAAGAGAATTCTATGTGAAGGAAAGTCACCAAAAAAGGAACTGTTGCAAGGCGAAATTGATCATATTCAAGTTGAAGGATGAGTAATGCGTCCTTTGACCCGGCGAGAAATAATTTTGAAGAAATCTGAGTGAGAATTTATTGTTACATTTCTTCAAAATGAGGCATCACAAAGGTATACAAATCAAAGATTCAATGTTATTATTGCAAGAAGTGTGGTCACTTTACAAATGAATGCCAAAAGAAACAACCAGATATGAGAAAGCAGAATGCACATTTCTCTGAGAGTAGTTCTGAGACATTGTTTATTACATGCAATGTATCTCAAGAAAATGCAAGTAACATTTGGTTTCTTGATAGTGGTTGTAGTAACCATATGACTAGAAATAAAGGATTGTTTGAGGATTTGGATACATCGGTTAAAGCACAAATTAAATTGGGTAATGATAATATTGTAGAAGTCATGGGAAAATGTGCAATCAATGTAATAACAAATAGTGGAAAGAAAACTATTCTCGATGTTTATTTTGTGCCTGATTTGAAGCATAATCTCATAAGTGTGGGACAACTTACTCAAAAGGGTTATAGAGTTTCTTTTGAGAATAATGTATGCACTATATTTGATATTCCTCCTAGTAAAATGGTGATTGCAAAGATTAAAATGACAAACAATAGAATGTTCCCACTTCACATGAAAAGTGAAATGATGGAGAAGATTGGAGCAAGTTTCAAGGCATCAAGTCAAGATCAAGCATGGATATGGGACTTGAGGTATGGCCCTCTAAACTTTAAAGGATTGTGTCTGTTGCAAAGAAATGAAATGCTAAGAGGATTACCACCTATTCAAGCACCAATAAGTTCATGTGAAAGTTGCATTTTAGGAAAGCAACATAGGAAAAGCTTTCAAAAGGAAATTTCATATAGAGCTTGGGCACCTTTAGAAATTGTGCATACATATTTATATGGTCCGATGCAAACACCATCATTAGGGGGGAGCATATATTTTCTAACATTCATTGATGATTATAGTAGAAAAACATGGGTCTATTTCCTCAAACACAAATCTGAAACAATTGACAAGTTTAAGGAATTCAAGACATTGGTTGAGAAACAAAGTGGCCTATTTATTAAGATATTAAGATCAGATAGAGGAGGAGAATACAAGTCAAATGAGTTTTTGGAGTATTGCAGGTATCATGGAATAAAGAAGCGGTTCACTACAAGCTATACACCTCAACAGAATGGTGTTGCAGAATAGAAGAATCGTACAATAATGGAGATGGAAAGAAGCATGTTAAAAGGAAAGAATCTATCTAATGAATATTGAGATGAAGTTGTAGTTTGTGTAGTATATATATTGAACAGGAGTCCAACAAAGATTGTGAGGGACATGATTCCTCAACAAGCATGGAGTGGTAAGCATCATAGTGTTTCTCATTTTAAAGTATTTGGTTGCATTGCATATGCACATGTTCCTAAACAAACAAGGAGTAAATTGGATGATAAAAGTGAAAAATACATTTTCATTGGATATGATGAACAATCTAAGGCATATAAGTTATTTAATCCTATAACCAAGAAATTCATTGTAATTAGAGATGGTGTATTCAAAGAGGAATAATCATGTGATAGAAATATAGACAAGACAATTACAGGTACAATAATACTATATGAAGAACAAGGAGAAAAAGGTCAAGGAGAACAATCAAATGAGCAAGGAGGAATACCATCAAGAATTCCACAAGAAGAAAACTCACAAAGCCAAATTGAGAAAGGAGAAACATCAAGTCCACAAGTAAGTTATGACTCAAGTCCTACACTTGAATCATTAAGATCAAGATTAAGAGGCAAAAAGACTAGAAGCTTACAAGAAATATATGATCAAGGAGATAGGATAGATTTTCAATCCATTTTTTTCTCTATTTACTCAAGATCCTATATACTTTGAATATCCAATTAAGGAAGAACATTGGATTAATGCAATGAATGAAGAAATGGATTCTATTAAGAAAAATGATACATGGGATCTAATTGATTTACCTAAGGAGAAAGAATGCATAGGTGTGAAATGGATGTATAAAACTGAATATAAGGCAAATGGAGAAGTTGAAAAATATAAGGCAAGATTAGTAGCTAAAGGATTTGCACAAGAATATGGAGTTGATTACAATGAAACATTTGCACCTATAGCAAGACTTGACACAATTAGGATGGTACTAGCTATTGCAACTCAACATAATTGGAAAGTTTATCAAATGGATGTCAAATCAACCTTCTTGAATGGATATTTAGAAGAAGAAGTCTATGTGCAACAACCAGGATATGAAGTAAAAGGACAAGAAGACAAGCTTTACAGGTTAAATAAGTCACTTTATGGATTGAAGCAAGAACCAAGGGCTTGGTATAGCATGATAGATTCATACATGATACAAAATGAATTCATAAGAAGCACTAGTGAGCCTACACTGTACACCAAAGTCAATGAACAAGGTCAGATCTTGATTGTTTGCCTATATGTTGATGATTTGATCTATACATATAATCTCTCTATTGATATGTTTAAATCAACAATGAAGAAGGAATTTGAGATGACAAACTTGGGGTTAATGAAATATTTTCTTGGCATTGAAGTCACACAAAATGATAAAGACATTTTCATCTGTTAAAGTAAATATGCAAAATATGTTTTAAAAAGGTTTAGAATGATAAATTGCAGTCCAGTTTATACACCTGTGGCAGTTGGCACAAAACTAAGTAGAGAACAAAATGAGATGGATTTTGATTCAATCATATTCAGAAAATTGGTTGGAAGTTTGATGTATCTCACAGCGACTAGGCAAGATATAATGTATGGAGTGAGTTTGATTTCTAGATTCATGGACACACCAAATAATTCACATTGGCAAGCAAGGTTATTAAGATACATTGTAGGGACTATGAATCATGGCATACTGTATTCCACTTCAAATAATCTACAGTTGGTTGGATACACATATAGTGATTTTGCAGGAAGCATTCATGAAAGAAAGAGCACATCTGGATATGCATTTCATCTTGGAACAAGAATTGTGGCAGGGGCATCAAAGAAGCGACCAATAGTGACAATCTCATCAATAGAAGCAGAGTATGTAGCAGGTACATCAACATCATGTCAAGCAGTTTGGATGTGAAGAAGTTTGAAGGATCTAATGCATAATGAAGAGGAGCCTACTACAATCTATTGTGACAACAAGCCCAACATTGCACTATCAAAGAATCATGTTTTGCACAAGAGGACAAAGCATATTGACACGAGATATCACTTCATTCGAGAACTTGTCAACAATGGAGAACTCATCCTACAACATTGCATATCAAATGAGTAACTTGCAGACATATTTACAAAGGCTTTAGCACAAGACGAATTTGAGTATTTGAGAGAATCTCTGGGCATTATAAATATTGATATAATTAGTAGTAGAAATTAGGGGGGAGTGTTGGAAGAATTTAATTTCTACCTACCACCGGCGTTTCCGCCGCCTTCCAAACAATTCCATCAGTGACTTAACCACCGACACTCCATCCACTTCAAGAATTATCTGGATCTTCGAGATCCTTCCATAATCTCTATAAAAACGAGGTGATGTAACCATTTTCATCAATCAAGCAATAAAATTGTTCCTTGTATTTTCTTGGGTTCCTTTGCTTCTGCCCACATCAAAAACATCAATCAAATAATATAAGTACCATCATGATTAAGACTTTACATTGCTAAAAGGTCCAACACATGTTTTTTAATTTTTTTTTTAATAACAAACACTTCAAAACATAATTTGGAATGAATCATCCAAAACCATTGTAAACCATTTGTAAGTTCGTGTAATGCTAATCAATCTTACTAATCAATCCCAATGTGTTTTTGACGATAATATCAATAAATCCATAATAAATTACATTATGCTTATTCACTTTTATGATAGCATAGAGAGCTTCATCAAACATAAATAGAACTTCATGAAAGAGTAAATATGTTCAATATTGTATTTAATTATGAGGTTAAATTGTAATTGGATTTTATTTATTTAGGTTTTATGTATGGAATTAAAAGTGTTTGATTTTTTTTTATAATATAGTATTTAAATTTTATGTATAAGATTAAAGATTAAGAGTTTTATTATTTTTATTAGTTTAATAATGACTAAATTATTATATATATAATATGAATATTAATTATTGAAGAAAACAAATTTTTAATTTTTTAGTATAATTTAAAATTATACTTTAATGGACTAAGAAATTATATTTCTCAACTCAAAGACATAGACATATTATAAAAGTGAAAGTGACTATCCAAAATTTAAAAAATTAGGAAAAATGGAAACTACTACAATAATATTGATATATATTAAAATTATACATAAACAAAAACTAAATCAATAACTCTAAATTTAAAAAAAAAAAATCCTCCATCAAAGAAGACTCCACTCTAAATGTTTTCTATGGAACAACATTGCTTTGTTTTTAAAATTCTTGGAGATTTCTTTATTTCAGGTTAAAAGGATTCTTATAAGTTGAGTTTGACTTTCTCTATTGCTAATCAAACATTCTTATAAGTTGAGTTTGACTTAGTCTATGGCTAATCAAACATTTTTGTAGTTACTTCACTGTTTTCCATCTATCGCCTTTTAACTCAAACGCTGGAGGCTGGCAGACTATATGTGTTTCAGCGATGATTGGTGATGTGATGGCAGAAAGGTTTTCTACTCTCCAGGTCCATGACTTCATCTCCTAACAACAAAAGAGTTTCTGTTCACGCCCGGGAACCTTCTCCAATAAGCATTGTGAATTTGTTTTTGAGTCTGACATCACTTACCACACTTTCCTCTCAAATCTGTCACGGGAGTTACGGAATATCTGCATTGCCTTTGTCAGTGATCCATTACATTTAGAGCTTTTACGATGGGAGGTTTTGCATTCCTCTGAGGGACCGATTGACTGAAGAACACACGATTCTCGAACTCAACATGACCTCTCCCCGCGGGTTTGGCCCTTGTATTCCTCAATTGATTGTAAGCGTTTTTAGGAGGTTTTTTCACAGGTTCTAGATTTGTTTGAAACATTGGACTGGCAAGTTTCTACCAAAAACCTTGCATAATTGTAAAGTTCGTGTTTTTGTCTTAAACCAACCTGACACATTTGTGGCCAGCTTCGAAATCAACGGTGCTGCACACATTTGTAAAGTTCCCCGCATAAATCTGTCAATTCACTGCTTCAGACAAAATTTGCCAAGAGGGCATAAATCTCACCATCTGAAGCACTTTAAATTTTAAAGCCCTCAGCATCCCCATTGCTCCAGAAGACTAGTGAGGATTCATGCTTGTCTCTGTAACTGAAATATGGAGAACCCAAGTCAAATCCATTATCGCCGAAGTCACGTGGGAGAGAGACCCGGAAATTTCAAATCAAATCAACAATTAAGATGTTAAGGAAATGAGAAAAGGAATCTCGAAACTCCTTCGATGTTGTCAGAGCCAGAATTGTTGACCTGGTTACAGACGTCACAGCTAGGGTTGTAACTATTATCAAATAGATCATATTAGCACAATCACATTATAAAATCACATTATTATATTATTATAAAGATGGTTGATAGAAGCTCATCAACTATATCAATTACTTTTAAAATAAATATTACTTTTAAAATAAATAGTAAAATTAGGATTACTTTTAAAATAAATAGATAAAATTAGAATTAGGGATGCAAAGGTTGATATAAGCTGATCAACTATACCAATTACTTTTAAAATAAATAAATAAAATTATTAATAGGAATTCAAATTAGGATTAAGATCATTAGGGTTTTAGATTATAATTTCAAATATACCTAGTTTTTCAACTTTTTTTATATTTCCAATAAGATCCATATACATAGACAATAAAAGTTTGACTGGTAATGAACCAGACATTCAATGATAAATTGAAACACATCCAAATGTAAAAGGAAGATATGCCCAGTTTTTCACCTTTCTTTATATTTCCATAAAGATGATTGATATACATATACAATCGAAGTTTGAATCTTAATGAACCAGAGATTCAATGATAGATTGAAAGACATCCGGAATGTAAAAGGAAAATCGTGGGCTTAACATCACTTGCATGGTTTATCTATGAATGGCCCCAGTTGTTAAAAAAAAAAAAAAAATTGGATCTTCATTTTCATTCATTTTTTGAAAGTAAATATTGATAAGTCTATTTCCATTCTCACTCATTCATTCATTTGTAGGTGATCTAGAGTGCCAAGAGATCAAGTTGCATTAGAACCAATGATGATTTCTCAATGAAATATTTAAAAGCTAAGCTACACAACAATAGATCAAAACCCTAAATGAATAAGTTTTCAAATGCAACCATAATCCCAGGAACCCTAATCTGAAGAACCCTAATCCTGCTAGAGTGAAAATGAGTAATGACAAGCAATATCCAATTCTCCGCCATGGAGCAGTCCTCGGGAGCCGAGGGTATACACCGGGTTCTGGCAACAAGCATTCGTCACCATTGAAGTACACACACGAGAAAAAGGCCATCCATTTTGGAACGAAAATCCACCTTTGATTTCCTTCAGTAGAATATCTGAATGTACGCTGCCCATCGGGACAGCCTGCAGAAGCAAGTTATTGTAATTCTTCATTCCTCAAAACATCACTGTACTATCATCTGTGCATGCATTCATTGAATGACAATTATAGCACGCTGCAAAAAAAAATACAACTACTCAGATCATTTCATGTATGAAATCACTTTACCCAAATTATAGTATGTAACCTATTAAATCACCTGTAAGGTTATTAATTTGATTCAGTCCCGTGCTATTGAAGCTGGAAACGTGAACCACGCTGCAGAAACTGGGATGTTGCATTACAAAATTGCTGCAGAAACTGGGATGTTGCATTACAAGATACCAGCCTGTATAGTTCAATTAGGTGGCGTAATTTGTTATGGTAACCTTAGCAAGACAGTGATCTGTATAGCTCGCCTTCAAATGCTAGTGCAATTTAATTTCAGTCCCAAGCTCCAATTTCCACTGTCTCGTGGATACAATTGGAGTCGCTCCTCATGTTTGCTTCATCTGGGAGATGAAATCTGAAACGCCTCCCCAACTTAGCATGGCCTTACCTAATTGAAACACTTGCCACAGGCCATGACAAGGTTCACACTTCACATATTCCATCATTAATTTAATCACAATCAAATGGTATCTTTGCTAATCATCTAAAATTGGCAATCAACTCTTAACTCGGTCATTGTAATCATCTAAAATTGGCAATCAACTCTTAACTCGGTCATTGTAATTTATTAAGTAAATGTAAAAAAATAAACACAAAGTTAGCATTTATTAATTTGAAAGCATTGTAATTTATTAAGTAAATGTGAAAAAATAAACACACAAAGTTAACATTTATTAATTTGAAACCATTGTTGAAATAATACATTGCGGATCGCTGCTACTGTTGGAGGCGGATCTTACTAGAGGCAGATCGCTGCTCATTTTGATTGCCAGTTCGCTGCTTTTCTTCCAGTTCGCTGAGAAAGCTTGCTCGAGGCCGAGGTTCGGGGCTAATTGTTGGATCGTTTACGTTTGATGGTCTCATCATTTCGAGAACGATTTCCTTTGGAGCATTTCGAGACCGTAAAAGAGCTGGTTGCAAATTACAAATCTGCTGTGGCAGACGTGGAAGTCAAGATTGCAGGCTCAAACGCTCTCCTGAAAACCCTATCGCATAAGATACCCGGCCAAATTTTGAAGATCGTTAATGCCTTGGAGAATCTCTCCTTGGAAATTCTGCATCTAAACGTCAACACCTCTCTTGTGGAGTGTGCACGTAAATTCCCCTCCGCCTATCTGTCCAGATCGTTCCGTCCACCTGGTCCTCGAGCTCGGAGAAGGGACGACAAACCCTGCTTGTGGGGTACTGAGCCTTCCGTGTATAGATTGTGAGGGTAGATAGCTTCAGATAGCTGTTGGAAATCACTCAAATCGCTGCATTCTAATTCCACTTCATATCGTTCTTGTTAGGAATTGTAATCTCGTTAATGCAATTAGTTAGTGAAATGGTTTACAGTTACACCCGTTTCTCAACCATAAAACTGTCAATTTATAGTATTTATACAGTTAATATGGAAAGTGCGTTCATTTCCCAACATTCTTCTAATATTCTTCCTGTATTTCTCTTTATTCTTCTTTTATTTTTGTTTTCATGGTATCAGAGCAATAGGTTGGGAGAAGGGGATTCCTATTGCTGTTCTCTTCTGCTTCCTGTTAGCTTTTCTTCTGCGTCTTTCTTCCACAGTGAAGAACAGAGAAGAATTTCAAAACCCTGTGACTGTCGCTGCCTGCCAGTTTGAAGGTTCTCAGCCAGTTTGAAGAATTTCAGAACGTTGTGACTGTTGCTGCCTGCCAGTTTGAAGAAGTACCACAGAGCTGCCACCGGTTTGGAGAAGAGCTGCCCGTCAGTTTGAAGAAGTGCCATAGTGCTACCGGCCGTTTGGAAAAGAGTCACTGCCACATTGGAAGAGGGCGTGGCTGAAAATTATAGGCTTGGAATTTCCTTACATTTTTATTTACTCTGGATTTTGCTGAAGAGTATTTATAAAATTTGGAGTTTATTTAAAGTTTCATTGAAATCTGAAAATTCACTTGGAGTTATATATAAAAAAAATTGTGGCATTAGAAAAATGTCTAGTTCTTGGTTAATTCAAGCACCAACTCTAGTTGGTTCCAATTATGATTTTTGGAGTAAGAAGGTGAAAGCCATTTTGCAAGGTGAGGGATGTTGAGATTGTGTTGAACAGGGTATAGAAGAACTTAAGCAAAAAGAAGGAAAAACCAAATCATATATTTTAGTTTCATTAGATGATTTTATATTTCCTAAAATTATTGGTGCCAAGACTACTAAAGAAGCATGAGATATTTTTAAGTTAGCTTATAAGGGTAATGATAAAGTGAAAACTGTGAGACTTCAAACCCTTAGAACTCAATTTGAAACCCTCAAGATGAGTGAATCAGAAAGTGTTGATCAATTTATGACTAAAGTGATGGGCATTATTAATCGACTTAAGATTAATGGAGAAAAAGAACTCATAGACCAAAGAGTTGTTGAAAAAGTTCTTATAAGTTTACCTAAGAAATTTGAAATGGTAGTTACTGCTCTTCTTGAGTCAAAAGATCTAACTAATTTTTCTATAGAAGAACTGACTGGTTCATTGTTATCTCATGAAGCAAGGATGACCTTGGATCTTGGTACTTTAGAACATGCATTTCAGACTAAAGTGTCCATGGACAAAGGCAGAGGCAGAGGTTTTCATGGACGTGATCGAGGACGTGGTAGAGGACGTTCTCAAACAAGAGATAAACCTGAACAAACAAAAGACCAGTCAGAGCAGTCAAGATCATCTTCACAAGATCGTGGTCAGAGATGGACAATTAAATCAGTAATCCAATGTCGTTATTGTAAAAAGTTGGGTCATCATATATCTGAATGTCGTAAGTTGCAGTTTAGAAATAAAGTTAATGTCATAGAAAGTGAAACATGTGATACTCTGTTTCTTTCATGTCACTTTCTAATCTTGATACATCTCTTATTACTACAATTAGTTTGGGTGATGATCATTCGATCAAAGCATCAGGAAACGGTGTTGTCTCAGTTCTAACAAAGCAGGGTGAAGTGAAAAATATTCCTGATGTTTACTATGTACCAAATATCAAACACAATTTGTCGAGTATAGGGCAATTAATGACGTATGGTTATGATGTCAATTTCCACAACAACATTTGCACAATTCTTAATCAAACTAAAAGACTTGTTGCAAAAATCCCTATGACAAATAAGAGATTGTTTCCCTTAGAAATGAGAAGTGGGAAGATGTATGCATGTAATATTTCTAATTTGACTTAAACTGAGTTATGGCATTATCGTTGTGGTCATTTACCAGTCAAAAGTATGAGTTTGTTACAAAGACAGTCTATGGTGACAGGATTGCCTCATTAATAAAATATGGTGACAGGATTGCCTCATTCGATTAATGAGATTCCTTCTTCTCTTCAATTCACTACATCCTGGCAAGAACACTATTGTCATATATATCATCGGGTAACGGATATCATTTACATTCATTGCTGTCATATATATCATTGTTGTCATATATAATGGATGTCATATATATCATTGTTGTCATATATAATGGATTTCAATCACTGTGCAAAGTTTGGCACACAAGAGCTCACTGCAAAGTTTGGCACACATGATGAAGTGTGGGCCAACACATAAACGTTAGAGGGAAGAAGAGTCGAGGAGTTGTAGGCTGAAGATAGTTACCTATCCGCGCATAGGAAGATAATTATGTGTGAAGGTAATTCACCATAAAAGTAATTGTTGCAAGGTGAAATTGATCATGTTCGAGTTGAAGGATGAGTAATGCATCCCTGGACCTGGTGAGAAATAATTTTGAAGAAATCTGAGCGAGAATTTATTGTTGTTTAAAAATTGCAAAGGGAAGCGTCATTGACATGAATCTGTGCACGAGGAGAGACGTGATTGTTGCTATTGTTGAGCCAGTTTGTATAAAGAATCGATTGTTTGTGAACCTGACGTGAACTCCCGCATCGGTGGTGAGAGGAGGTTGAGGAGGCTGAGATCCATATCTGTGCAAATTAAATCCGTTGTTGTTGCCATCGTTTCCAATGAAGAATCGATCTGTTGCTGCCACTGGTAGACCTGAGTAGATTGCAGAGACTGTACATCGTTTTGACAGGAACACTCTAATTTATTGCTAAGCTCTACAACGGAATGAAGATGCAGACAAAGTTCATGTACTTATCATGGTTTAGACAAAGGGAAATAGTTTGTTGCATGGAGGTGTTATAGAGAAGTGAGGTGTACGTGCCCATTCCGTTGGACTCACACAACCTCCAATCTAAGAAAGAGAAGGAAGAAGATAAAAGGGGAATGCACCATGGGTAAGCAAAGGAAAATTAGATAGCTCGGGAGAGAGCTTAAACATACGAGGAGAAAGAATCAACAAGAAGAGTCATTGTATTTTGCATATCAGTATGATGTGTTTCTAGTTGCAGATAAAGAACCCATGCTTGAGGATCAGAATGCAGTGTTGGACTAGATCAATGAAGACCATGAAGAAATCAATGAAGAATTTGATGAAGTATATTAAATATTAATGCCAAATTTGTCATTCTTCTTAGGTATAAATTATGAACCTTGGCAACTGAAATGAAAAAAATACTATGGTTATTAGATTTATTGCATTATGATCATGAAGGTTGTATCAATTTCTATGATAAGAGAAGAGGTGCAATAGCATTACAACTTATTATATCAGTAGTGGATGAAAACATTTTGTCTAGTATTTTGTGTGAATTTGGTGAAATACCTAATGCAAAAATATTTTGGGATATTCTTGAAATGAAGAAGTGGAGTGAGAATGTTAAAGTTCATGACGACATTGTTGTTGAAAATGATGATAGTGTTGAAATCTTTGTAACTAGTGACTGAAAATGGTAGCATTGAAATCACGATGATTATTGAAGAAAGTGTGTTAAAGTCACATGTCATAGTAAGGAAATTCCCTATGAAACAATATTTAGTGATTTGGTGAATTCAAATGAGATTGATGATGGAGATGAATGTGTAACTGTTGATGAACCCCTCTGTGAATCTTTGGTAAATTTAGTCAAATTTGATGAAAACTATTCATCTCATGAAGAGTGGTCAATTTTGTTGCATGAGAAACATCTTATTGATAAACTATTGTTTGGTGAGAAGAAAATATAATTTTCATACACAAACCAAGTGAAAGACAATCTGATAGAATCTGGTAAAGAGGTTGAAGACATGAAACAACCAATTGTAATAGCAGTTGAAGCTAAAAATGAAGATTATTATGCAACATTAGAGGCAAGGAAGAAAGACAAAGAAATGAAAGCTCTCTTAGAAGAGAAAAATGAAAAGAACCAGTATGGTTCTTCCTATGATTTTTCATATTATTGTAACAATGTTTTTGAGTGTGCAGGTTTACAAGACAACACTTCATTTTCAATAGTAAATATTTATGAAGAAAACATGGAAGAAAATGAAGATATTGATGAAGAAAATATTGAGTCAATTTTTATGGTGTGGAGCACAGAAGAAATAAAGTATTATTATGAATTGATGTTGCAAGAATCCATTGAGAAAGACATTTAAAGGGAAGCAACCCACTTATGAGAAGTTGGAAGAATTTGCAAGCATTAAAGACAAAGGCTTCCAAGAACCTGTAGAAGTGTTGAGGACAAAGAATAGTCAGCCTCCAAAATGAAGAAGAACAAAGCCAAGTGGACATTGAAGCATAACAGAGTCAAGATGAAACATATTTGGAGCATGAAGCCAAGCAAGAAGCTCCATCTCCATCAGTTTCTGACAACAAGAAAGGTCAAAATAAAATTGTTAAAGTCAAGTTGTAAGCCTAGCTGAGACTCATACCAGCAGACATGTTATGCTAGGAATTTGTATTGTAGACAATTCATTTCTCCTTTAAAAGGGAGACTTAGAAATAATTAAGATTAGTTGCTAGGATTTAGTTGAAGTTGGTTCGTCTAAACTGAATATCACCCTATATATTGTACTCATCGTTGATTTAATAAAGTGTTTATTTAGGATTTAGTTGAGGTTGGTTCGTCTAAATGGAATATCACCTTATATATTGTACTCCTCATTGATTTAATAAAGCGTAGCATGAATTTTCTCTAGGTGCTTCCTTGCTTAAAAGAATCTGGCTCCATTTCATTCACTTTTTCAAGTATAATTAATTTGATTGAAAGAAATTGATTTGCTTTTGAAATAATTAATTTGATTGAAAGAAATTGACTTCGTGGAACATAACAAAATGATATGTCCATTGAACAAACACCTGAGAATTTAGTTCCATTCCTCATAAGTAATATATATTTTTATATGTTTTCCATACTCATTATTCCTTTAATTTGTTTGGAAAACCCTGATAAATTTGAAGAAAATTAGTTCCAAAAGTGTAAATTAAATAGATAGTACGGAAATCAGATTGAAGGGAGATTCTACACTCAAAACGCGAAGGGACTCATTCAAAAGGTAAAACACTAAGAGAGATTCAATAATTGACTACCGGGAAACGATGTAAAACATAGGCATGCTCATAAAAATAAAAATAATATTATTGTAATGGTTTTGATGTATATATTTTAAAAAGAAAAATGTTGTTATTATATTGGTGAAATACTGGGCGAAATTGAGTAAGCCATATACATTTGAAGCATTAGATGACTGTAGAACATCGTATAATCCGGAAGGAAAAGGGCAACAACCGCCTCCAACTCATAATTTTTGTGTTAATTGGTTTGGATCGCTGTGAAATGGCTGGGACGTATGGTATTTCTTTTCCCAGTGCACAACACACATATGTAACTTAGATTTAACAGTGATAAAACCTTGCATTCTCGGGACGATCTTATGCACAGAATTGCCACCATTTGTATTCTTCAAGCCCTGTATTTATCTAAGACAAAAATTAAAGAAAAAAAACTTAGTTACAGTTAAGAGATGGCTTATAAACCAATTTAGGTAATGGCGGTACCTCTCTGCCATACCCAACTATTCTATCAGATTCATTTAGTGCGCGGTTTGAGTCCAATGTAAGTACATTGGATCGAAACACTTATCTCATTGCATGTTTCATATGGGGATCAAGTCCATGTTCTATAGAATGCCAGGCATAATATCCACTGTGTGGAACCGAACCATGGGATACAGGGATCAAGTCCATGTTTTGTTTTTCTAACATTTGATATTAGAACCTGTGAGCTTTTGATCTTGAGAGAACACAAAGATGAATACATTATCTCTTGAATAGCATAATTTGTCAATTGATAAATTGTATATAGCATAATTTTGTCAATTGCTACATGCTAATTATTATAACTATAAATCTTATATAGACTTAGGAAACTTATGATATTGCTACATGTTAATTATTATAACTATAAATCTTAGTATAATTATTAGACTAAAATCAAGATGAGGTTGTTTAAAGAAGTTTGTTCAAGGAGACTTGTAATCTTGGTTAAATTGAGAATTTTTCTCTCATACTTAAAAAAAAATAGAGAACTTGTTAATATTTAGACTTAGGAAACTTATGATAAGTTTTGTTATTTGAGTGGTTTTTTATATTGTAAGGGACTAAAGATTAAACTAAAATCAAGATGAGGTTGTTCAAAGAAGTTTGTTTAAGAAGACTGGTAACCTGTTAAATTGAGGATTTTTCTCTCATACTTAAAAGAAATAGAGTAGCTGGTTAGTATCGAATAAAGTGGAAGTTTTTCACACTATCTTGTTACTATGGAATAAAGTGAAATTTTTTCACAATATCTTGTCATAAAATACTCATCAAAATATTGGAATGAAAAATGGTGGAAATAATATGTATTATATGATTGCATGTTTCACTTTAAACTTGACAACATAAGTATTATTTTTGCAAATATATCCTTCCAACAAGTAGAGGAGGTGAGAAGCTCGATCCTAGTTTGAGCAACCCTCGTAAGAATGGACATGAGTTAAAAAATAAATTGCACACAAAACTTCACACTATTTTTCATTAAGTAATGCTCAATATAAATACAATAACAAGATAGTTTTCAGATCTAACTTTTTCTAATTTTAAGGATTGTTGTTGAGAGAATATCTCAACAACCTTCAACAAACTAAACCAACTCTACTATTGTAAGCAATATCTCTAACACCCTCTCGTATTTCTTACATTACAAATATCAGATCATAATTACAATACTCAAATTTCAACATAGATATTTGTCTTGATATGGTCTTCATTAACACTCATATCCACTTTGAAATCTTCTGGTATAAGCTCTTTCTTCTCCACAACTTTGAGCTTCCCTTTCAACTCATTTAAGATAACAAAACTTCTGACCATCATTGATGAAATTGTAATGATTAACAATGTTGACATACTTTATTCTGACAAAGTACATAGCTCGCTGAGTTTGCCAGACTAACAGCCAAGTAATTGGACCATTCTATGGAGATACTTCCATATGTCGAACACATAACTTGTTGAATCTGACATTTATCTAGAAGAGTACTATAGATACCAAACATATCCAAAAGTTAATCATACAAGTGAACTTTTTACACAAACACAATCACAAAATAATAAATATACAAAACATAACACACTTTCACCACATATTTGTACACCACTCAATAGATCTGCAATATTTAAACTCCATGGAGAAAACAACTCCACGCAACAAACCCACAATACACCAAGTCTGCAAATAATAATGACTACCAGTCCCTTCATGAGTCGATCCAGGCCAGGCATTGTGAGAAACAAGAGCATGATGGCCTTTCCACATTAACATCAACTCGTCCTTACCGGCAGCGATGGATTCAATGGAATTCAACACGTTCTTGGAACCCCTGATCTTGTCCCCTCAAGATTCTGTCACACAGGCAAGAGTGACTCTTTCATGAAAGCAGATGAAACTCTTTCTCGCGGGGGATTTTAAAATCTTGAACACGTAGAAAGACACAGAAAGCACAACTCAACAATTCCTCTCCTCCTTGATACAAGTCTGCGGCGACATCTCTTCACAGGTGATCCAGAGAAACGATTCGTTGAGCTCGAGCACGAGAATGGGGTTATTTTCTTACACACTCGGGCTTCTCTTAACTAAGAGATAAATCCACACAAAAAAAAACTACACACAAAAACACATATATCTAACTATATTTTACTCTCACATATTGGCTCTTATACCAAGTTAAAAAACGCATTGTACACAAAACATTACAATATTTTTCATTACTTAATGCTCAGTATAAATACATTAACAAATTGGCTCTTATACCAAGTTAAAAAAACGCCTTTTAGACAAAAACATCACAATATTTTTCATTACTTAATGTTCAGTATAAATACATTAACAAGATAGTTCTCATATTTAACTTTTTCTAATTTTAAAGATTGTAGTATAAATACATTAACAAGATAGTTCTTATATTTAACTTCTTCTAATTTTAAAAATTGTGGTTGAGAAAATATCTCAACAACTTTCAACAAACCAAACCTTTAATATTGTAAGCAATATCTCTAACAACATGCACATAAAGGAGTTGTCACTGCCTAAATTTAGGGTGTCCATGGACATTAATTTAGATTCACATATTTTGAACCCGCTTTAATTGTGGAAGAAGTATAGAGTAGGGCATGTATACTCATACATGAACAATCAAACAATTATAAATTTTCATTATAGGATATGCATGGCAAGATTTATGGCCTAAACAATATATTTTTTGGTGATTTTCTTAAAAAAATGCATATTTCTTAGTTACGTCGAAAGGCATATACCTATTGACAATGGGCACAATTAATGATATTTTAACCTTATTTAACCTTAAACCCTAATTTGATGGCTATGCATTGAAGATGCTGACATATTCTTAGTCGTCCTCCAAAATCAATGGATTAGATTTATTGTTCATAACTTTCTTGCATTTATCAAGGCATTTGTTGACATGTTTACTTTTTAACATTTACCTAATCACATTGAAAAATTATTGTAAGGATATGTAATTGCTACTTTTAAATGATTCAGTAGGATTAAACCGTGGCATCTAAATAAATGACAACGTTCTGCTTCTGAACCGACCGTCTGATGCCCATGCATTCCATTTATCAACCTAATGCAACCAAACATTTCATATTACCACAGACGTTTTATATTGGGGGCACACATTCCAGTTATTACCACAGACGTTTTATATTGGGGCCATGTGTTCCGTCTCATTACAGCGCAGAAAGAAATGTTCACAGAGCTGTGTGCTCGCGCCTTATTTCCCACAGGATAACCCCAAAAAATTCTTGTTGGTACACAGACTGTTCGTAAATGGGCATGTTATCAAATCACTATAGGTTTGTTCGATTGCTTTACTGTGTTAGGGACAAATTTAGTGTTCGATTGCTTTGCAAGTTTGATTGAACTTGCAATGTATGTTCAGATCTGACTATACTGATTTGCGATCTCTGAGCTTTCAGATTAGTAGAATCTATATATGCGATGGGGATTATGGTGTGATAATTTGTTCCGGTGTTACAGGAACTTCCAGAGGAACAGAGAGGTGATGCAGTAAACAATATGGTGTACAAAGCGAGCCAGAGATTTCAAGATCCTATACATGGCTCTGTAGGCGTAATCAATGATCTCCAGAATAAAATAGCAGAGTTGCAATCCCAAATGGCTTCCACACAAACAGAGCTGGATAACATTAGTATGTGACATGCTAATCTCTTAACCCTCCTTAACGGTGGTTCTGATCCACACTGTTATAATGGGTCATTGCTAGAGAGTGAAGACACAAATGTTTTAGACGATGCTGATCCTATGGAGCTATGGGAGCCACTATGGAAATGAACGAGAATGATTCACTGTTGCTTAATTATTGATAAGAGATGTAGGTTCATGTTTTTCCCTCTTCCTTCTTTTCCTCTTCGGCCCGTTAGTCTTCTATCGAATTCAATAATATGATTATGTTTCCACCGCTTAGGTTTACTTGATCTGATTTCTGTTACTGAAGTGTTAAGGTGAATTTCTCCAATTACTTTAAATTTATACAAATGTTTGTTATATTGAATATTAGGTTGAATTGAATAAGTTTGCTTGCACTGCATTGTATTGAAGATTGAGTTGAATTGAATATGTTTTCTTCTACTGCTTTGTATTACTAGGTTAAGTTTCATATAGTTGTGAATTTATTTAATATAGATATGGATTTCTAAAGTTGAGGCGGTCACCAACAACCACTGCAATCTCTACCCTTTAAAATCAACTGTAATATAAATGAACCGTAATGTAAAAGTTGCAAATTGACAAAATTCTTCATTTTAAATGGACAAAAATCTTCATTTTAATTTCATTTCATTTCATGCATGCTTCAAACCAAGTCATTGAGGCTGTAGAAAATTATCTGTACAATCAAAAGGCACAGTATTATTATTAGAACATAATTTAAACTATAGATGTACTTACAATATTAATAGATGTACTTACAATATTAATAGGGAATTAGAAACAAGGTGAAAATATAAATAGACATATTTACAATATTAATAGATAGGATGTTTAAAAAATGGAATTAGGAACAAGGTGAAATAAAGGTAGGATGTTTAAAAAATGGGTTTTAATAAATTAAACATCTTGATTTTAAATTCATTGATTTTATATATGGTTAATAGGGTTCTTTCATTTACATATTGTTAGGTAAAGGTGTATTCTAAGGTTTTTTATTTTATTTTTATAATTATCATTGAAATTAGATAATAAAATTGTTGATTAAATCATAATTTTATGTTTTAATAGTGTGTTTTTGAATGTATAAATATATTTAATTCCCTTAAAATTCTTCTAAACATTCAGATTAGTCATTCTCTTTATCTTTTTAACAAAGTAATTCACAAATTTATACTTATTTTTAAAAAATAGTGATATTAACTAAAAATTTCTTATATTTTAATTGTATTTTTAGTAATAGTAATATGAAAGAAGTTTAGTTTATAAGTATTTGGAAATTGATTTTTTTCATACTGCAATTTAAGTATAATGAAGTTTGAAAAGTAATTAATAGATTCAAAGCTTATTTGGATATTGAGAACAATTGTAAAACTAGAAATTTTGTATTTTCTCAAAAAAGAATAATTTGAAGAATGTGTTTCCCCACCTACCATGACAATTGGTGTTTAGTATTTATGAAGAATTATGGAAAAAATTCAGAAAATTTAGAAGCTACTTGTAATAATAGCCATGAAATTAGGTGCAATACATTTATCCTACCTTAGTAAAAGTTGGAATTCTTCCAATTGAAAGTATAAATTTGGAGCTCATCATGATTTTCTATCATTGTTCTTATAACAAGTATAAATTATTAAATCATTTTCTATCAATATCGTTAGAACAAGTATACATCAAGTATATTTTCTATCAATGTCCTTAGAACATGTATAATTCATCATCTACAAAGTTCAAGATGATTTCCTATCAATGTGATGAACATAGTCTCGTTGTCCCAAGAACATAGCCTTGTCATTGCAATGTGATGAACATAGCCTCATCGTCACAATGTGATTCAAACATCACATTGTGACGAACATAGCCATGATGTCGCTTTGAGAAGAACATAATCATACTTTCGTAGTGTGATGAACATAGCCTTATACGATGAACATACAATGTGACAAAGATAACCATATTGTCGCAATGTGACGAACATAACTATGGTTGACCTTGGTTGACCATGACCATGGTTGGTTGTGGTTGACCATAGTTGACAATAGTTAACCATGTTTGACAGTTGTTGTCCATAACTGACCATGGCTAGCCATAACCATATTGTCGCAATGTGACAAACATTAGTTCATCATCACAATGTGATGCACATAACCATATTTCCACAATGTGACAAACATAGCCTCGTTATCACAATGAGATGAACATTTCCTCATTATTCCAATGTGATGCAAACATCCTATCATCATTATGTCACAATGTGATGAACACAACCCTATCGTTAAAATATATGTCCTTTCGTCACAATGTGATGAACATATGACATTTATGTTCATCACATAGGACATTTGTGTTCATCACATAGCCACTTTTTACTTAAATGTCTTTCATCACAATGTGATGAACATAGCCCCATCATTGAAATAAATGTCCTGTCATCGCAATGTGATGAACATATGACATTTATGTTCATCACAAATGTCATTTATGTCCATCACATAACCACTTTTTACTTTAATGAGCATAGCCTCGTCATCGCAATATCCTTGTCATTGTCAATATGTGACAAAAAGTATCCCTTCGTCGTCAATATGTGAAAAACAATATCTCGGCGTCGTAATGTGATGAACATAACCCTGTTGTCATCAATATGTGACAAACAATATTCTGTTATTGCAATGTGATGAACATAGCCCTGACATCACAATGCAATGCAAATATCATGTCATCATAATGTGATGCAAATATCCTGTCGTCGCAATGTGATGAACTTAGCCCCTTCATCGCAAGCTAGCAAAAATAACCATATTGTCGCAATGTGATAAACACAAACTCATCGTCACAATGTGATGCAAACATCACATTGTGATGAACATAGCCATGCCATCGCTTTGAGAAGAACATAACCATACTGTCGTAGTGTGATGAACATAGCCTTATACGATGAACATACAATGTGACAAAGATAACCATATTGTCACAATGTGATGAACATAACTATGGTCGACCTTGGTTGACCATGACCATGTTTGGTTGTGGTTGACCATAGTTTACAATAGTTAACCATGTTTGACAGTTGTTGTCCATAGCTAACCATGGCTAGCCATAACCATATTGTCGCAATGTGACAAACATTAGTTCATCGTCACAATGTGATGCAGATAACCATATTTCCACAATGTGACAAACATAGCCTCATTGTCGTAATGAGATGAACATATCGTCATTATTCCAATGTGATGCAAATATCCTATCATCATTATGTGACAAATAATGTCTTGTCGTCGCAATGTGATGAACACAACCCTGTCATTAAAATATATGTCATTTCGTTGCAATGTGATGAACATATGACATTTATGTTCATCACATAGGACATTTTTGTTCATCACATAACCACTTTTTACTTAAATGTCTTTCGTCACAATGTGATGAACATAGCTCCATCATTGAAATAAATGTCCTATCATCATAATGTGATAAACATACGACATTTATGTTCATCACAAATGTCATTTATGTCCATCACATAGCCACTTTTTACTTAAATGAACATAGCCTCGTGATCGCAATATCCTTGTCGTTCTCAATATGTGACAAAAAGTATCCCTTCGTTGTCAATATGTGAAAAACAATATCTCGGCATCGCAATGTGATGAACATAGCCCTGTCGTCATCAATATGTGACAAACAATATTCTGTTATTACAATGTGATGAACATAGCCCTCTCATCACAATGCGATGCAAATATCATGTCATCATAATGTGATGCAAATATCTTGTCGTCGTAATGTGATGAACTTAGCCCCTTCATCGCAAGCTGGCGAAAATAACCATATTGTCGCAATGTGATAAGCACAACCTCATCGTCAGAATGTTAAGAACATAGCCTCATTGTCGCAATGTGACGCAAATATCAAGTCGTCGTAATCTGATAAACAATTCCAAATGTCGCTACTTGAATGTCATCCTTATTCTTGGTCAACCATGTTCATGGTCACTTATGGAAAACAACTGTGAAACATGGTTATCCATTGTTAACCATGGTAAACCATAGTCAATCATGGTCATGGTCAACCAAGTTCAACCATGTAGTGAATATCATCCATGGTGAAGGTCAACCATAGTGAAGGTCTACAGAAGTTAACCATTGTCATGATCAACCATAATTAACCATGATCATGGTAATAAATATCTTGTCGTCAGAAGGTGATGAATCATACCTTCCATCGCAATGGGCTTAAAATAACCATATATTGTCGAATGATAAGCAATAACCTCATCGCTTTAATGTTAAGAACATAGCCCCATTGTCAAAGAATGTGACGCGAACAAGTCGTCAGAATCGATAAACACCTAAAATTGCCTCACTTTGAATGTCATCCTTATTCTTGGTCAACCATGTTCATGTCACTTATGGAAAACAACTGCGAAACATGGTTATCCATTGTTAACCATGGCAAACTATAGTCAATTTACCATGGTCATGTTCAACCAAGTTCAACCATGTATTGAATATCATCCATAGTGAAGGTCAACCATAGTGAAGGTCTACGTAAGTTAACCAATACGCTGATCAACCATAATTAACTATGATCATGGTAATCCAAGGTCAACCATAATTAACCAAGGCAATGGTCAACCATAATTATCCATGGTCATAATCAAGCAAGGTCATAGTCAACCATAATTAACCATGTCAACCATATAGTCTTCCTTCCTTCCCAAAGAATACCAATAAGTCTAAAGCAAATTTTACCATGGTTGTGGTCATTCTCATGGTCAACCATAACAAACCATTGTCATAATCAATCATAATCAATCATGGTCATTTCAATTAATGTATTAATACTTTAATACCGACTTATTTCCATGTATTTCATTAATGGATTTAATGCATTAAATGTTCTAGCACTAGTAATGCATTTATTAATGGATTTAATGTATTAAATGTGTTAGTGTATGTAATGATGCATTAAAATGTATTACTATTTTAAAAATATTACTACCGTACACATTTTAATAAATTTTTATTAATGTATTATTACCTTAGTTAGCATTAATGCATTAATTATTTTATAAATTATAGTAATGTGACAAACTTTAGTAATGTTTTTATTAAGTTACTCTTTAAGTATTAAGGTATTTTTATTATGGTATTGATATTTATATTAAGATATTATTTTAATAAAATATCCATTAATGGATTTAATGATGTATGAATGCATTAATAAAATAATCGATTATAAATTTATGTATCAATTCTATTAATAAATTAATGTTACATTATAAATTTTACATTAATGATTTCACCTTATACATTACAATGTACAATGTATTAATAAACACATTATCAATCCATTACTACTTTGTATTAATGTATTATCAATTGCATTAATTTTTATTAGTATTTTAATATTTTAGTAGTATTTTAATACTTTATTAATGATATTTTACAATACATTTAATGTGTATTAAATGTGTGCTAGTGTATTTGATGCATTACATTAATTAAAAATGTATTACTACTTTAATAATGTATTTATTAAGATATTAATATTTTAATAAATTATCTATTAATAAATTATTACTTAATTATGTATTATTAATACACTATGCAGTAATATACTAATGTATTGTTAATGTATTAACATTTTAATAATATTTTACTAAATACATTAAGGTCTATATATGACTACATTATTAAATATTAATACAAGAAACATGTATTAAAATGGCAGCATTACATTAATGCATTTTAAAATGTAACAAATGCATACAATGCTATGTATTTAATGATGTATTAATATATTGTATTCTATTAATTAAAATACATTATTACTTTTAATAATGTATTTTAATTAATAAATACTCTAGAAACTAGCCTCCCCTATGTGGGAGAGCATGGCTATGACTAGATACCAAATGTATAAGAACAAGTTAAATTGAACATGGGTAAGACAAGATCAAAATTTCTTCCAATCAAGTCATAACCACCATCTACCGCTTGAGGATGGCATAAAGACACCTAATCTTGGATAAACTATTGGGGAATAATGGAAGAAACCATTTTACGGAATAAAGATGCTTTATTAAAAAAACGCCAAATCAAATTTTAAGGAAAAAATGTGGTGATAAAGAGTTAGAGGAAAAGAAATTAAGGTATTATAAAGATGTAATCAACCCTAATCTAAAAGATCACAATTATCCGCTTTGGCCAAGTGTGGAAGAAAAAAAAAATAAGCATTGCTAAGATAAGAACAAATTCTCACAAGCTCCATAGTGAAACCGCCAGTCAATTCCTAAAACGCCATGGATGAAAGAGTGTGTCAAATCTTGTGACACTAAGAAGGTTGAAGTATGAAACACTTTTCTCTTAGATTGTCCAAATTCTATACCCAAGTATTAGATCTCATTTTCAAAATATTGATCACACTACCAACCTTCCTAACCTCTTAACTCAACAAAAGTATGGTGATCTTGGAAAGCTTCTCTTAATGCTTTTCGAGCACAGAAACAAAATTCTAAAGAATCACAAGTAATCACGGTCCGATAGACCAATTAGGTCTTAGTGGACGTTAATCATCATCATCATCATCATTATGACTTTAATAATCTATTATTATTATTATATTACTTTATTAATGTATTAATACTTTAAGAAGGTATTAATTAATTAATACATTACATTATAATAATGTGTTGTTAATGTATTACTAATTTAATAATGTTTTACTAAATACATTAAATATATATTAAATATAGATATGACTACATTATTACTATATTAATAATGTATTACTTTATTAGTGTAATAATAATTTAACAATATATTAATGTATAAATTGATTAATATATTACATTATTAATGTATCTAGGTTAATTTAGACATTACAATAATATATTACTATAGCACGTATCTTACATCACATTATTAATGTATGAGTCAATGTATAGTTTAAGGTATTAATACATTATTAATGCATTACTATTTTAATATGTTACATTATACATTAATGTATTAGTAGTTTACTTTATACATTACAACATTGTAATAATATATTATTAAATACATTAAGATTAATGTATTAATTAATTAGTGTATCAATACTTTTATAATGTATTATTAATGTATTAATTAATTAATACATTAATATAACACATTAATGTATTACATTAATAAGTTCTTATTATATATTATATTAATGTAATAATTAAATAATACATTAATCATATATTAATGGTAGTTTCCAAAGCATGTCGACCGTCAATTAGCAACAATCACTTTATAAAAGTGGTTGATATACCTCGATCATTTTTCACATTTCCAAACTAATGACGTTGATCGACGTATATCAACCACTTTTATAAAGTAGTTGTTGCTAGTTAAGTTCCAATTAGCAATTGTAGTAAATTCACAATACATCTTTTCCACATAGCCATACAACACTAGTTGGAATTAGCTAATTTTGTATTCATTTGAATTCCAATACATATAAAATAATATCAACAACTCCATGATTTGTTATGGAAATATGTTCATGGTCTTAAATAAATGAATTATGGCAAAGGCTGAATAAGAAATTCAACTATTTGTTAAAAATTTAGGGTGTCCATGGACATTAATTTAGATTTATATATTTTGAACCCGCTCTCATTGTGGACGAAGTGTAAACATTTTATTCAAATTTTCAAAAGTAGGGCATGTATACTCATACATGAACAATCAAAGAATTATAAATTTTCGTTACAGGATATGCATGGCAAGTTTTTTTTTGCCTAAACAATATATTTTGGTGATTTGCTTTAAAAAAAAATCCTATTTCTTAGTTAAGTTCTAATCAGCAATTGTAGTAAATTCATGAGACATCTTCTCCGCATGGGCATACAAAACTAGTTGGAATTAGCTAGTTTTGTATTCATTTGAATTCCAATACATATAAAATAATATCAACAACTCCATGATTTGTTATGAAAATATGTGCATGGTCTTAAGATAAATGAATTATGGCGAAGGCTGAACAAGAAATGCAACTGTTTGTTAAATACCCGGACTAGAACTTTCTAATTTGCGATTGTTGGAATAATGTCTAAATGAAAGACATTTAGAATGTTGTCAAATTAGAAAGTTGCCACTGCATTGTTCTTAGTTTGTTGTACTAGAATTCATCTTTGAGTGGTTTGAGATCCAAATTAAGGAGTTGGGTCTGTTGTTGAGTCTTATAGCTATAAATGTAATTGTTTGTTTTCTGTTGAATTGAAGTTTTGTGAGCTCCATCTCACTTGCAGTTGAGAGAGATTTATTGTATTTTATTGCTATATTATTTAATTTGGTATCAGAGTTGAAGGCGTTCTGGTGAAGAGGTGTATTGGGCATTAGTTTGTAAAAGAGAACCCGTACGTTGACTTTGAGCATTGTGAGATCGTTAGACCGCTGAGAAGAACAAACTCTGAGGTGCGCCCCGATTGTGTTGTTGTCAACGTTGATTGGATATGTGTCAGCGTTGTAACTCGTGCACGTGAAGGAGTCTATCATATGAGAGTGTGCAACCTACGTTTGCAAGAGAGGGATCTACCATAAATGATCAAGTGAGAGCGTGAGGCCGCTGCAGAAGAGAAAGACACTTTAAGAAACAAAAAATATTTGTTGGTCTCGGCATTGAACCAGTGTTATTGTTTTTATCCCCTTCTATCACTTGAGCCTAAAGGAGAAATCGCTGACCAGAAAGATCACTATGAAATCACTGTGAAATCGTTGTCATTGTCGGGAAGATTGATATCAAGTGGTTCTGTCATCGAGTCAATCGAGAGTTTGAAGTACTTCGACAACATATAAACGAGGCTGAGTCTAGTGTATCGCCAGTTTTAAAAGAGAGTAGTGCCCAGACATGGTGAAGACGTCATCTAGAGAAGTGTCGCGCGAAGGAGAAGGTAAATTATTTCCTAACTATCATGGCCAAGGAGCCGAATTGACCAGAGAAGTCATTTCTAGGTGAAGGGAGACTATTATAGCTGTGTGTGGGTTTCTGACTACAAGTCACTGGGTAGAGGCACTGCCCACGAAGAGGAGGAGCCCATGAGAATTGCAGAGATCGCTGATATTTGAATCTACGCGGATAACAAAATAGAGAACGATCCTTCCATCTTCGCTGGAGAGGTAGATACCAAGGAGAGCCGCCACAATTGCTGAGGGAAAGATCGAGCCACAGATCAGCGGAAAAGAGAAGCACTATTGCTAGTGTGTGAAGGAGACTCTGAAGCTGATTGTTGTTGCTGCTGCATGAAGTAGCCGGTATAGTTCACTGCTGGTTGATGGACGTAAGGCTGTTAAGAGTCGAGGGAAGGTATTCCTGTGTGAACGTTGCGTGAGGAAGAGGAAGGTAGTACATGTGGACAAGAATTTTGTTGTCAGTGTTATTGTTTGCAAGTAGAGATGTGGTGTTTCATGAGAATGTAGATAGGGGTGGTACAATGAATTATGTTGGTGCTTGGCATATTCCTAATGATAATGATGATCATGTCAAAATAGATGCACTGGTTAAATAAGAACATGAACATGTATAGTTACAGAATCAAGAGCGGAATGAAAGTAGTATGGACACTTTTAGCAGTTATGATACATCAAGTGGAAAAGAGTCACCATAGAATAGTAGAAGAGATGGAAGCACAGAATAGGAGAAGAGATGGAAGCAGTGAAGGACCAAGGAGGTCATCACGACACACTCACACCTATAAGGTATAAAAATTATGCATTGATGTCCCATGTAATGAATGTTGTAGAACCTGTAAGCTATGAACAAGCTAAAGAACATGAAGAGTGGAGAAATGAAATGAATGAAGAATATGACTCTCTTATGAAAAATCAAACTTGGGAATTAGTAGAGTTGTCTAAAATCAAAGTCCCTATTGAAAGCAAATGGTTGTATAAATCTAAATTTAAAGAAGATGGTAGCATTGATAAATATAAGGCTAGATTAGTTGCAAAAGGATATTCTCAAAAAGAGGGAATTGATTATGATGATACTTTTGCACCAATGGCTAAATTGAATATAATTGGAGTACAGATTGCCTTAGCTACAAAACATAATTGGAAAATACACGAGTTAAATGTCAAATCTGTTTTTCTGAATGATGACTTAAGGAAGAGGTTTGTTTGGTTCAAACTGAAGGGTTTTTAAAGAAGGGACATGAACATCCTGTATGCAGGTTAAGGAAAGCCTTATATGGTTTGAAAGAGGCACCGAGATCATGGTATGTAAAGATTGATTCATTCTTTTATCAGAAAGGATTTGTGGAAAAAAAAAAGTGATCCTAACTTGTATATGAAGAAAGATGAAGAAGGAATGTTTTTTTAATATCTTTATGGACTTGAAGTTTGGAGGGAGCCCGGTAAGACATTAATCACTCACAATAAATACACATAAAAGGTTCCATATGAGTGAATTTAAATCAATGTCAACTCCCTTAGAACAAAATTCAAAGTTATACTGTGATGATGGAACTAAAGAGGAAGATGGTACTTTGTATCATCAGTTGGTGGGAATTTTGAACTACCTTACCACTACCATACCAAACATAGCATGTAATCAGTCAACATCCTTAGTCAATTCATGAATAAGCCTTGTGAAATCCATTGGAAGGCTACAAATAAAGTCCTCTGATATTTGAAAGGAGCAATTAATTGTGGTATTCTGTATACTGATGAATCTAATGTTGAACTGATAGGTTTTTCTGATTCAGATTGGGCAAGAAATCCTGATGACAGAAGGTCTACCTCATGCTATGCATTGCATATTGGATTAGGGGTTGTGTTGTGGAGTAGAAAGAAACAACCAATTGTTTCTTTGTCATCAACAGAAGCTCAGTACAAAGCTTTGACCAACAATACCTATGAAGAGGTTTGGTTGCGGAGAATTCTTGCAGATGTTGAAGCGAAGCAAAATGGACCAACATACATCAATTGTGATAATCAAAGTGCTATCAAATTGGCACATAATCTAGTATATCATGCAAGATCAAAGCACAGAGCTACAACACCACTTTGTGAGAGAGAAGATTAAATCAAAGGGAATTGATTTGTTTTTTTGTAATATAAGTGATAAGGTGGTTGATATATTTACCAAGCCTAAACTCAAATCTAAAATTTTTAGAAGCAAGTTAGGTGTTGTGGAAAATCCATTTCTCCATTAAGGGGGAATGTTGAAATAATGTCGAAATGAAGACATCTAGAATGCTCTCAAATTAGAAAGTTGTTACTACATTGTTCCTAGTTTGTTGTACGAGAGTTCAACTTTAGCATATGAGTGTTTGAGATCCACAAATTAAGGATTTGGGTCTAATCTTGTTGTTGAGCCTTAGAGCTATAAATGTAATTGTTTGTTGCTTGTTGAATTGAAGTTTTATGACAGTTGAGAGAGATTTGTTGTTTTTTATTGTTATATTATTTAATTGCAATTGAACACCAAAGAGATCTTATTTATACAATAATGGTAATCATTCACAATGAAAATGGAGATTGTATCATGATAAAGAGGACTATCCGAAAACGAAAGGGATCTTAACAAAAAGGATAATACATAATACAGTTTATGTAAATTAAATCATCACTGCAATATTGATTGGAATATTTTGTCAACAATGACATACCATTGCTCGAAGTAATAGTAAAAAAACACTTGTTGCTTCTTGGTTTATTTAAATGATATTTATTCATCTTCCAGTATACACTAGAAATTGTTAAATTAATTATTACATTCATCTCATATTTAATCTTTGTTAAATTAATTATTACATTCATTTCATATTTAATCTTATGGGAAGTAACTGAAGATGGTAAAGCTAATAGTCATTCATCTCATATTTAATCTTATGGGAAGTAACTAAAAATGGTAAAGCTAATAGTCATTTACTGTTGGTCATAATCCTGTTGAAGTTAAGTCATATTTGCTGCTCGGATATAAGCATGTGATAATCATTTGATGGTGACTTGATAATTGAGCTCATAAGTGAAAGTTCCTTGTAATCAAACCTTGGGTGGGGAAAAGAAAACTCCCCACCCCAACCAACCAATTGAGCTACAACCACTTGATAGAAAATATAAGCTGATATTTATGTAAACACCTTATTTTTTATTTGACTATGTCCTTCTTAAATTTTGAATGATAATTTCATGGTGATTGAGGGATTGTGAGGCTGGTATTATGATGCTGCATATTTTGTTCCTTTAAGTGGTATCTTAAAGAATGTCTAGCTAGTAACTTTGAGTAGAACCTAGGCAAGGCTAGTAAGCGATTGCAGAATTGATGTTATGGATTTACTTTTAGCATAAAATCACCTGATTGATTGTACCTTTTTCATATTTATTTTATTGATTAAAGTGAGTTAACCTTATAAGACTTTATTTCTTTAAACAATAAACTATCATCTTAATAAGTGAACTGTGATTTCAAGTTGCCACGACAATGAAATTTTCAATAATGTGTGTTAAAAGGGCAGACTAACTTGCACGCAGCTTTAGAAATCCAATCACTTTTATTCCAACCCAAGTAAATATGATTAGTTAGTTAGCAGCAGTGGATCCACCAGATTCGATGTACTTCATAGTTACTTAATTGGACAGAATCGGTGAAACAAATTCGAAAATTCCTCGATTCGGTCGACTTATCAAGAAAATTCGATTAGTTTTTCAATATCTGATATTTTCAGACCGTGAAATAAAATATTATTTCAGGAATATTATTGCTTGTGGAGATTGGTGTGTATTGAATGCCCTTGAATGTAAGCAAAATATGATAGGTTGTGTAGGATATTTTGGGTAAATTTTGACGAAATATATGAATTTTTTTTTTTTTTGTATGAACGGATTTTCTTGATACCGTATGTGTGATGTCTCCACAATGTGTTTTCACTTGGTTACTTGGAAACACCAAAGATACTTTATATATTTGTCTGGATTAAGCTTTTTCACCTAGAGCATACTCATACTCCGTTCTAGGCTACCGAAAAGTCACACTCCTACTCTAGTGCAACTCTTGTATACTTAGACACACTTCTACTCTAGTGAAACTTTTGTATACTTAGACAATTGTTAACATATTAACACTTAGTCATATATAATCATACATCCATGAACATGAGAAACCAAGAGAACAACTGTGGAACAAACGAAAGACATACACAAAAAGAGTGTAGGCGACACAAACCATGTCGAACACCCGACTAATTCTTTTTTATTGTGAAATCGTTACAATATGAACACTATTGAATCAATTTACAACTTGGCAGAGTTACACAACTCTCCTCACCTCACCAAGAAACCCATACATAGATTTTTCACACCAAGACTCTCTGTCATGACTGTCTCCGCAACCTCCTGCGGTGCACCTCAGATGCGCCCTCAACCGTAGACTTGATATCTCTTTGTTTCCATAGACTTCACAGATTTCGGTTCTACCTCACACATGCCTCCAACAAACTAATGTTTCTAGACTTTCCTAAAATCAGTCCAAAAGGAGGTCTCCCCACTCTGTCCATTAAATCCACCTCAAGGCAACACAAGTTCTCCTATGTGGAGCAACTTGGCTCCTTGAGGGAGCTTGCCCCTCTTTGTATAAGTTTACCTCGGAACCGTAAAGCTCCTCTTGCTTTCCTTGTCTTCAAATCTACCTTCCTTGGTTGTGCACCCTTGTTCTCTTATAGGGAATCTAAAGGTCACCATCATGAACCATTGCGTCCTTTGGGGGTGTCACACCCCTTTACGAACCCATGTGTCCAAACCAATCGCCGCACCCCTTCGTGGATATGGTCGTCCAGACGAGCCCATGTGCTCATCAGTCGTGGTGCCCCTTAGGATCTACGCGCCCAACCTTCGTGCACCCCTCATGCCAGCACACCCCAATCTCTTTGTCACTTCATAATTGGGCAAGCCCTTGGGGTGTTCACATGCCTAAGGTGTCCACTTGTCCAAATTGGGTGTCGAAGCAACCCCAAGTTCTGTCTCCTTGAGGACTTGGGCAAGGGTCTCTTCACCCATCTAGCTGAAGACTTTACATCCTCCCCCACCTTAGGCTGTTGTGGTACTCGACAACATCCACAAAATCTGCGATCTCTAAGTCTTTGCCCAAACTTGTGCCTCCGCTACAACTAAGTCCATTGGAGACCCCAAGTTTTGTGCCAACTAGAAGCCCCAAATTCTGCTAAAGTGGAAACTCCAAGTTTCCACAAAATAAACTACGTTACACCCAACTCTACACAATCTACTTCCTGAGTCAATACAGTCACTTCATCCAACTCCAAGGATGAAAGTCACCCAACTATGTTGCACTCTTTTGTTGCAATGTTGATGACTTGTTATTGTTTGATTTTTCTATTGTTGTTGATGCATGCTATAATGGGATACTTCCCACTTTACTTAAGAATCTCACCTAAGTGTTGAAATCCTCGTGACTTACTATTGTGACCATACTTCAACCAACTCTGCCATGTCTTCACACATTGCGCGTCTCAAGTCCTATACTAGTCAGGCGATCAATCTAATTGTTGTGTCCAAGTCTTGAGATGTGTCTCCCCATGCCTGAACTTAGTATTTTCTACCGCATCTTTGTCACTTCATCCAACTCCAAATACTAAGGCAAGTTTCTACCTTTGCCTCACTACTTCTACCATCGTCCGATCTTCATCAAGGAGATCATCCATAATGTCGAAGTGTTGCACTTCGAAACTACTAGTACATCCATACTATTGACCCCCTTGTTATTTTGTCGTTGTTGCCCAAGCCGTAAACTAGTTGAATGGCGAGTGCAACTATCACACTCCTTGAGAATTCACACCCTCATGCACAAACTAGTCACTTCCTTTTTCAATTTGGTCTATCTGCACAACACTCGGACCAAGGAAAGGTCACCCCTCACCTTGCTACATTATTAAGTCACCCTGAAACAAAGTCTTCTACAACAAATTGACTCCACTATCCACCTCCTGGAACAATTATTCAATCTGCACCAAGAACTACACGTCCAAACTATCTTTTCCCCACTACTTCATCACCAGGCATGTTGTTGTGTCTACCTCTCTATGCCTTTGAATGGTTAGGCTTCACCCTCAACCATGCTTCCTAAAGAAAGATGAATGCTCATGCCCAAGTAATCTCTTCATGCTACAATCTTCATGTTTGCACAATCCAACAAATGAAGACAAGTCCTTAACTGACCTCCGTTCATTAGGGCATGTCTCCAAAACTCAACATCTACAATGAGTGTAGACAAAACTCCTATACTCCTCAAATTCCTCAATGAATTGTCCAAAGTGCTCAAAGTAGAATGAGTCACCTCAAAGAACTTCTATGCCTTAAGCACGTTCATATCAATACTTCTACCAACTCCAACCAACAACCCTCCTAGATCTCTGAGTCATCACATAATCATCCACAAGTCACCAAGGTGCGCTCTACCTCATCTGATGTCCCATACCAAAGGTGAGTGAACACCACCCAAGTCACTTGGTTTGTGTTCTCCCCATTCATGTTGACTGCCAAGAATTCTTGGCCAACTTCTTTGTTGACTCCATCCATCTCTTAGAAAAAAACTATCTTACTCCTCCTACAAGCATTCAAATCGACCCAATGAATCTAGCTAAGGCACTAAACACCAAGGTGCCTTGCCCATCCTCTCAAACTTGGCACGTAAAGACTCCATTGCATACTTCTCCACAATGACCTGTCCAATGCGCCTTATCAAAGAGTTAGGCAACTTCATTGGGCCACCTCCACGACTACATACAAATATACCTTAGTCGACCACAAGACTCATCCAAGCAGGTCACCCAAGCTCTCTACACATTCACCCCATCGAGGCGTCCAAACTACTAAATGGCTTCTTCAAATTTGCACCACTTGAGTCACCCTCAAGCATGTTGGTTCTCAACACAGAAATAAATTGCACTTGAAACACGAAATCATTCAACTTCCCTTCAAATAAATCACTACAACACTTAGGAAATGCAAGAACTTGAAACCAACCATACCTTTCCAATGACATCCTTGGCTATACCCATGGTTCAAGTCTATTGTCTTGGACCTCTGCTTGCCCAAGAAATTGGCTCTCTGCTAGAACTCTCCTCAATCACCATCTATATCTCCACAAAACTACAAGACTTTCACTACGATACAAGGCTAAGTCCATCTGTCCACTTCATAAATCCATTTAAGTCCCAAACTTCACATTGAACTGTTCGAGCTCATCTCCAATGTATTTCCATCTTCACACCTTGATTGCATATGCTTCAAGGAACCATGCACACACCACCTGAATATCAAGTCATACCATTGCTAACTAATTTGTGTAACTCTACGAAGAGAAACCTCGTCTGAAGGTTGCGGTCTACCCAATCATTCAACAACCCAACTCAACTCAATTGTTGTTCTTGGTGATGCATGTCATGAAGACGCCATGATGGAAACGTTCCCAACCAACTGCTTAATATGAAGCTTCTCTAGGTCACTCCAGGTCATCCAACACAACCAAGTGCTTCACCTTACTGCAACCCAGAACTTCTCCCCTTCACGATCACTTATGTAATCACCCACTACGTTTGATTCTACAATCAATTCTGCAGTTAGATGTGCGACAAATATTGCATTAATATTCCTTCCCTAAGTGTTTGGTTCACCCAACAAACTCTGTGCTTGGTCTCTTCAAGGTGTGCAAAACAATTTTGACATTAATTTACATCAAATCAACCGAGTTTGTATCTAAATTGTACTCTGCAATCAAGTCTGTGACAATTTCTGTGATGCGTTTTGCGATCACCCACCTTGTCCAAGTGCTTCAGCTTACCACAAACTCTGATATTTCTCTATACAAGGTGTGTGCACAAAGAAACCTTTCACCATGCTGTGAATCGAACATCTATTGTAATTCTAATGCAAAGTTTGCGACGAACCAGTTCGCTCCACCGAACGGTTCAGAAATTCTACAAACGTTCCCACCGAAATTTCTTTGCAACAGGTTGTGTTCAAATTTTTCTCTGATACCATCTATCATCGAGATAGTGGTGAAGAGATAACCATCTATCGTCGTGATAGTGGTGAAGAGATAACCATCCCTTCATCAAAATCTGCGATGAACAAGCTATGATATCATATGTCACGTCCCCATAGTATGCCTTGTGATCGTGCACCTCTTGAGGGTGTGCAACATCGCGATGTTTTTCACTTGGTTTCTTGGAAACACCAAGGATACTTCATCCAGACTACACCTCTTCACCTAGATCATACTCATACTTCGCTCTAAGATACCAGTGAGTCACACTCCTACTCTAGTGCAACTCTTGTATATTTAGACAATTGTTAACATCTTAACACTTAGTCACATATAAGCATACATCCATGAACATGAGAAACCAAGAGAACAACTATGTAACAAATGAAAGACATACATAGAATAGTCTGGGCGACACGAATCGTTCCTAACACTTGACTAACTCTTTTTTATTATGAAACAATTACAATATGAGCACTATCGGCTTGGTTTACAACTTCACAGAGTCAGATGACTCGCCTCGCCTCATCTCACCAAGACACTCATACACAAATTCATCACACCAAGACTCTATATCAAAACCATCTCCGCAACCTCTTGTGGTACACCTAGGACGTGCCCTCAACCATAGACTTGTTGTCTCTTCATTTTCACAAACTTCAAAGATTTTGGTTCTACCTCACACATGCCTCCAACATAATTGTGTTTCCAAACTTCCCCAAAATTAGCCCAAAAAGAGGTTTCCCTACTCTTTCCATTGAATCCACCTCAAGGAAGCACAAATCCTCCTATCTGGAGTGACTTGTCTCCTTGAGGGAGCTCGCTCCTCTTTATCTAAGCCTGCCTCAGAATCGCAAATCTCTTCTTGCTCTCCTTGTATTCAAATATGTCTTCCTTGATTGTGCACCCTTTTTCTCTTATAGGGAATCTAAAGGTCACCACGACGAACCATCACTTCCTTTGGGAGCATTGTGTCCCTTTGCGAACCCATGTGTCCAAATGAATCATTGTTTCCCCACTCTTTCCATTGAATCCACCTCAAGGAAGCACAAATCCTCCCATCTGGAGTGACTTGTCTCCTTGAGGGAGCTCACTCCTCTTTATATAAGCCTGCCTCAGAATCGCAAAGATCTTCTTGCTCTCCTTGTATTCAAATATGCCTTCCTTGATTGTGCACCCTTTTTCTCTTATAGGGAATCTAAAGGTCACCACGACGAACCATCACTTCCTTTGGGAGCATCGCGTCCCTTTGCGAACCCATGTGTCCAAATGAATCATTGTGCCCCTTTGTGAACCCGGTCTCCCAAACAAACCCATGTGTTCATCAATCGACATTCCTCTTGGGATCAATGCGCTTGACCTTGGTACACCCCTCATGTCGACGCACCCCGATATCTTGATCACTTCATACTTGGGTAAGCCCCTTGACACGTTCGCATGCCCAAGGCATCCACTTGTCCAACTTAGGTGCCAGAGCAACCCCAAGTTCCATCTCCTTGAGGACTTCGGCAAGGGTCTCCATGCCCATCTAGCCAAAGACCTTACAATATCTAATTCAAATTCTAACTTGGTAATTATGATGTACTTTACACTTGATCTGAAATAGTCGAATCCACTGATGATACTGTTGCAAAATTTGATTTTTAGTCCTTCATTTTTTGAATTGTTAGATCCACTACAGTCGTGTCTTCTTGTTTGGTTTGAGAATCTTCTTTGACAGATGCAGGTGAATTTCTGTAAATGAAATACACATTAATTTTGGATCTTCCCATAACAAAAACAATACCATTAGAAACATGCAAAATGAAAATGAAAGAAATTAAAAAGATATTATTATAAGAAAAATAGATTTTTTTTTAATAAAAAAGTTATATTATAAAAATCAAGGGGCATAAGGAAAGAAAAAAAGAAACACCAATGAAGAAGAGATATTTAGTTAATATAGGCATGCAACCCATGCTAGTGCATTTAGCAAGTTGAATAGAGAGAGTAGGAATTCCATGCACTTTGCACTTCTGAAAAACTTTAGAAAACACCACACACTATTTTATTCAACATGGAAGGATATGATTTGCGAGTGTTGCAGATACTTTCATTTCTCTCTTTAAGCTCTATAAAATGGCCTAAAAAACTCGAGTTCTTGACCATTAATGTTGGTCGATAGATCATTTCATTATCTATTGTTATTGGTAGGTCAACTTGGCATTCCTTCTAAGATTGTAGTGGGAGTTATTGGTGGGTTATCTCGTTTCTATGTTAAGTTTATCTTTAGTGCAAAAATACTTGTATATTTTAGTGAGGTAATGTTTTTTCTTTTATATAGTTTATAATATTGATAATAAAGTGATAATAGAATTTACAACTTTTGAGAAGAATGTTCTTGTTAGATGCAGTGTCAATGTGTTTGGGACAAAATATACTTCCTTTGAATTTACAAATTTCGAAATGAGTATTGTTCCTTAGAAGCACTGTTACAATAGGGAATTAATAGCTTTGGAATATTTGTTGTTAGAAACACTATTACGACAAGGAAGTAGAAGTAATAGTTTTTCAAAAGCATTGTCATGACAAGTAATGCGTGTTAGTATTTAATGGATACACCTTGAAATATATTCCATTAAATATGGATTTATAGAATAAATGGTCATGAAGCATGGTCATGAAATGGTCATGAAAAGAAGGAATGGTGGGCCTTGGGGTCTCTTCAACTATCCATTTGATCTTGTCATTAAGAGGAGTGGTGGTTTTTGGCATCTCTTCAACTTCAAAGCCCATGTCTTTTGAAGATGTAGTAAAAATTAAAAAATCTTTCACTTCCACTTGTTTGATTCCTTTTCTTGGTGCTTATATTGTAGATAAAGTAGAAGATGAGCACTTGAAACCACTCATCTTCATCACAATTATGAATTAATATTTTATGTATATTTAATGGTTATATGCTTCCTTCATCGGATTTGTACCTATGGATTCATTCAACTTGAACAAAGAATTGTGAAATATCTCTTTATTCAAAAGGTGTTTTTACAGTTTGATTTTTTTTTGTCATGTTGATTATACTAAAAATTTAGAGGAGTATCCTTGGGTTTGGGGGAGGGTGGGACTATTTATAACTCCTTGGTTCCCAAAATTTAATCCAAACTCTATGTTTGTCAATCCAATCTCAATTTGGGTTTGTCTTCCTAATTTGCCTTTACATTTCATAATACTTTGACAATTATATAAAAATATATTTTAAGAGATCTATATTGGATTATGCACACATGCTCCACTTTGTGTTGAGATTGACCTTAGTAAGGGATTTCTAGACCAAATGATTTTCAAATGGAAAAAAAATTGATAGTCTCAATTCTTGGATTATGAGAATATATTATTTGTGCTATATTTGTTATCTTTTAGGACATTTATAGGATACTTGTCCTCATGCACGAGCTCATTCTTCATGGAAAAAATGGGTTAAATCCAAAACAAAAAGTTGGACATGTTTTCCAACTAAAGAAGAGGAAAATGATGCAGCAAATTATCCAACACAAGATTTGAGAAAACCAATCCTACTTTTCTAGAATTTCTGCTTGGGGAACTCTATCATGTCTCCGAGGATAAACCAAGGATATCGGGATTTCCTCCTTGATGATGGAAGTTGTACCTATTGTCTCTTATGGGGGAATGAAGCAATTTCATGAAACTGGCACCTCTCATTTTGATAAGGAATTAGTCCCCTCTTTTATCCCTAATCTCTCAAATTTTTAGTTACACGTAGAGAATGTGGATCATTCTTCACAATAGTGGCATGACTTTAAAAAGAAGGCAAACAAAAGAAAATATTGAAGATTATTTTTTACAGGGTAAGAAATAACATGTACATTAATTATGTAATTTTATTTTTGTTAGTGTAGTCTTCGATTGCATCTACTTTAGAATGTGATTTTCATTTCAAATTGGAATAAAAAGCTCTGTTTTTCTTACTATTTACTTTACCTCTCAAAAAAGGGTGATAGAGTGGATGCTAGAGCATATTCCTTGATGAATTCATATGACGATAACATGAATTATGTTAACTTCTCCATAGATTTCTTAGGAATCCCATCTAAGCAAAAAATTATTCCTCGAAGGGTTAACATTTCAAATGATGCAAAGGATATGTTTCATTGATCTTTGGCTTGAGATGAGGTAGAGGGAAAGAGAGAACCATGGGGCATTCCCAAAATAATTCACACTTAAAGTATAATATGTCAATGTTCCTAGAAAGAAGAAGAAGAAAGTGAAAGAATATGATAGTTAAAGATACATAAAATAGGGGAAAGGGGAATGATCATAGGAGTGAGGATTTTTTATGTTGCAGAAAATTGAAAGAACATAATCACAATTCTCACTACTTTAATCCCAATTTTAGGTTTTGTGCATGGTCATATCAAAAATTCTTTGAGCTTAATAGAGCTTTTATCCCAAAAAAAATCATTAAATTAGTTTTGTTTAAAAAAAACTATGAATTATATTTACGATGAAATGGACCAAACCTATACAAGTTTAGTGGATTGTTGAGAGATTTTCATTCACCCATCAAGTATATATTGCAATAATGAGGATACCAGGAGCTGCATCCTAGGTGGTTGAAAGAACAATGAATATGCTCTAATAATAACCAAATATCGCATATTGACCCTATAACAATGTAATAAGATATAGCAAGCAAACACATAGCATTACCAATGCAACAAAATGACTATGAATCAACATGTTAGATACTTTTAGAGAGATGGAATGTGTAAACTTGAAGAAAGAGAGATAAATTCAATTCCTTGGGTTCGTTGGATGTTCATTGTTTGCTCTTCAATATTGTCATTGAGCCACTCATTTGCAATTAATATTCCTAATAAGTGTTTAATGCCATTACAATTTACACCCATAACCCATGACTAATTGTTTCCACATTAAGTATGGGCGTTAAATGTGATGTCAATTCTCATATTGATAAGATTTGATAATTCTCATAACACACTGATTGAAGTGGGGATTCAAAAAAACAAGCAAGCATGAAGCTTTCATTAAATGATACTTAAAATTGTGCATCCACCAATTAAGTGATAGATTTACCTGTTTAAGTTATCTAATAGATTTAATGTTATGGAAGGATATAGAGATGATTTTAGTTGTTATATATCAACTTGTGATTCATAACTTCTTATAATTTTTTTTTTTATTTTTTTTATTTTTTATTTTTTTTTATTTGAACTAAGATAAATCTATCCTTAACATGATGATACTATAACCTTATGGTATAACATAATGCATATGTGAGAAAGTAAACCCTAAAAGCTTAAAAAGTAGTGTTATCCTCAACCCCACACACACACACACACACACTCAATTCTCATATTGATAAGATTTGATAATTCTCATAAATTACTAATCGGGATTAAAGTGGGACTAAAAACAAGCATGAAGCTTTATTAAAATGATACTTAAAATTGTGCATCCACCAATTAAGTGATAGATTTACCTGTTTAAGTTATCTAATAGATTTAATGTTATGGAAGGATATAGAGATGATTTTAGTTGTTATATATCAACTTGTGATTCATAACTTCATAATTTTTTTTATTTTTATTTTTATTTTTATTTGAACTAAGATAAATCTATCCTTAACATGATGATACTATAACCTTATGGTATAACATAATGCATATGTGAGAAAGTAAACCCTAAAAGCTTAAAAAGTAGTGTTATCCCCAACCCCACACACAATATCAATATTATATATATATATATATATATATATATATATATATATATATATATATATATATACAATTTGATTAAATTTTATTCTAATAATTGAGTACTATGAATTATAAACAAGAGATTACAAATCAAGCCCTAGAGCTAATCATGCTTTGTAGATATTATAGAGCTCAAATACGTAATGAATTTCCCAAGATGTATACTCTATACTATAAATATAGTATGTATATATAATATTTTTTACTTATAAATATTATTGGAAAAAGTTTAAATTTCACTTTTACTTTAAAATCCTCACCATATATAAATGTTATAAATAGAATATGTATAAAATTTAAATCTTCACTTTTACTTTAAAATCCTCCTCACCATATATAAATATTGGAACTTTATGTTTATATATGTTGACTGTTAAGAGTCCATCTCATTGTTTGTTTTCAATCATATTATTATATATCAAGATGTAGTTGTGTTTATAATTAATATTGCTTAGTGTTTATTGCTTGCGGATTATCATCATGTTGGGAGAAACCGTACATTTTTTAATTGAATTTGGATATTTGATATTGTGTGTTGGTTTGAATTGAATTTGGATGATCCAGAGATAATAATATTTGATATAGTGATAATAATATTTGATATAGTGGTAGGTTAAACGTTCTATGAAATGAATATTTTATTTGGGGATTTTTTGTATAATCAGATTGTTTTAGGGTTTTTCAACATGTTGAATCCGTTTCTGTATTTAGAAATGGATTTTGAACAAAAAATGGTGATTTCTAAATTTATATGGTCAGATGCCGATGAAAAAAATTATTTTGCAGAACAACTAGCCAACCCCTTTGATATATTGTGATTAAATGAGAGCAAATTATATGTTGAAACAAAATTGGAAACGTGTATGGTTTGAACGGTAAATGTAACTTCAGTGACACCCTACTTATCCCCATGTAAGTGTGTACAGTATTGTTCCTTATTTTCTTTTTGATTTAGTTGATCGATGAAAATAATTTTATGAGATGCCTAAGTAATTGTTTGAAATAAATGGAGAAATGTAATTACTGATATATTGATAATAATTGAGAGAGCCAATAGATGTCGAGGTAGGTTAGTAGACAATAAGAATACTTATTTACATAGGAGATAAGTATATTGGGAAATGGGCTAGTGAGAGTAGACATTATTATTCACACCAAAATTGTGTCGATTTCTTTATTAAACAACAAATAGAGTACATATAAATACAACAATCATAGTCTCAAGATAGAAGAATTACTTTGATTTATAGATCTACTTGGTTGAGAAAATCTAGGAAGCATTTAGTTGGAGAGAATCTCCCAAATCCAACTAGTTCGAACCACTTCCTAAAGACAAGGAACATATTCTCTACCTAGATACCAAATCTACCTAATAATGACCAATAATAATATTAATCAGAAATGTGATCACACCAAAAGACTAGGGAGTTTCATATCCCAACACTCCCCCTTAACGACTACTTGTCTTTACCATCATCACGTCAAGTCTTCATCATCACCAAGTCCTTTGAATTGAAGCACCTCCTAATAAAAAAAGCCTATGTTCGGTCTATCTTGGTACTTTCTCTTCGTACCTTGATCATGCATCACCTAACTTCTAAAGTCCATATAAAGTTTGAATTGAAGCACCTCCTGATAAAAAAAGTCTAGGTTTGGTCCAACTTGGTACTTTCTCTTCGTACCTTGATCATGCATCACCAAACTGCTAAAGTCCATATAAAGAGACAACTATCCCCCGGAATCCATGGGTGCCTAACCGTTGCAACTATCAATCTAGCAGGATGTCCTTCATGTACATGGTTCATTCAACCTCTTGAATAACTCCCTCTTAATGTAAAACTCATGGTTTCTAGGCACCTCCTAGAGTCCACCCATAGAGCATGCAGTTGACCCATGATATGGCTCACTCTAGGTGTTAAAGAACTATATAATAGAGGTTTCAGTACTACAAATCAATAAGTATACACAACAAAGGGGTATACATGACTAATAAGGTTTTACAACGATATTCCCTTTACATGTTACATAGATACACGTACACACATTATATACTCCATCTCATGGAGATACTAGGTACACGCTCAAACATTTCAATGACCAATACATCATTACATCATATAATTGTTATAAAACAATGTGTGACTCACATTAACATATGGTCATGAATTTGTTTTATTCAACACAAATCACACATTTTACCTTGTTTGTCCACAATGATTTTGTTGCTTCCACACTTCTACTGCTTCTAAACAACTTCCACTGTCACCAGTTTCCCTTGGAATAATCTCTTTGTTGTTCCAGAACAACATTTATGTTCTTCATGCTTATCATTCCAACTCAAACTAATGCCTGCCATCAAATCATGGTTTCTCCAATGAGAACAATGCAACTCACTTCCATCTCAGAACCAAAAAATATTCATTATGCATTCACTTATAGAATTGTCTAACTCACACTATTGGAGAACCAACCATACCTTTGGGCCAAAGACTTGTACCATGAATGTAAATATTGAACAATTGATCATCCAAGTCAATCTTACGTCAATTCATCAAACAATTTACCATCAATACACAAATAGAGGTAACATGTAGTTAAACCTTGCTTTCCAACTACCGCACCCTTTACCATGCAGACTTAAGAATGTTTATACATCACAAGAATTGTCTAAGTAGGACTTCAAATCATCAACAAGAGACAATAACACATACTAGAGGAATACCCTCTTCCTCTATTCAAATATTGGGTATCTTTGCCTTCGTGATATGTATCTTGATTTAGTGATTGTCTGGGATATTGTGGTTCAATTTTCATCTTAAATCTTCCTTACTTATCCTCCCAGTTATTAGAGCAGTCAATTCTAACAAAATGCATTCACATGTTGAGTTGACTGGGCTCAATATGTCTCTTCTACAAACCCCAAGAAAAATTCAAGGACACAATTGAATTTCTTACCATGCAAATGCCAATAGTACCACAAGAAATCAACACAATTGGTTTTCAACCTCTCATCAAGGGTAGTTGTGGCATCCATAAATCCATATCCTTACTACAACCAATATCACCTTCACTAGCGTAACACTCTCCTCCATGTGTTGTCAGTCACTCACAGCTATGAATTCCGCACTAGAACAACTTGATCATAATGCTGCACTATCTATCAAGTAGCCATTTTGGCGACTTCAAAGGAGATTTCTTGTCCTTCATCACTGATACCATTGGGTCCACTTCATCTTTTAATAAACCAACCATAGAGAGAGCCTTATTGTGCATGAGTACGGTGCATCCCAGCTCGAGTTGATCTTCACTTCTATATGCAGGTAGAGTAGCTAGATCACTTCTATATGTAGGTAGAGTAGCTACACAAGAGGTATTTTCCTTCAACGATCCCGGGGGAAGCAAGATAATAGATCATTTCTTGTTGACAACTCCTCCACGATGGCAGGTATTCTTCTCAATAAGTGCATCCCTTTATTTATTCCTCTTAGGTGACAGACTCTTCTACACTTAGGTCTCTCATAGTATGCCATAAAATAGGTCGAATTGTTCATAACTGCTTCTCTTATACAATTCCTATGTTTTTCATTGTATCCTACTTAATGCAAAGTGTTTATTATAAATTGGCGTGAACCACTCTTCTGCTCTGCATTCTCAGAAGCATTGAATCTATCTTTTCCTTTGCCATTGCTAACACTTTCATTACATCTTCCAGCATACGTGACTCAAATGTAGTGTCGATGCTTGAGGATTTGAAGAGAATGAAAGAGTTATACTAGCCTCTACGAAGGTTGTGGCGAACTATGAAATATTATTTTCATATATGTTTCCTTTCTCTGCTCGTTTCGTCGATTCTCTTGGGAGCCACGAGATGCAAATCCATGGCCTACAACTGGCACTCAATGTATCACAACTATGAAATGCTCCAGGAGAGAGATTGAAAGTGTGAGGGCACATCCTTGCCACACTAGCTTGAGCACCTGAATGAACAGCTCTGGATGCTGACCAATTTCAGTGTTGCGTCTAGCCGCTCCTTCTTGTAGGGACATCGTTGTTAAATATAATGTAACCTCAACAGTCTGATTGTACACTGCCAGTTGTTTTGGACAAATGTACTTTTGTTTCTTGATTTGCTTGAGCCTATTTAGCTCAGCTCTTTTCCCTTTTCTCTAAGTACTATTTTCCTCATATACTCAATATACTGAATACTACTTTCTGCTCTGCTCTTTCTCTGTACTCTCTGCTTCTCATTTTATCATGGTATCAGAGCTTCAGATGTAAGCCTCTTCACACAGTCTGGAGAGTAGCCCAATCCTAAGTAACGAAGAATTTAAACTATCAACAAGAGCTCAAGACGCGAGATTCTTCATAGATCTTGGAGACCAACGTGCAATACGCTCAAAAAATTGAGGAAATAGAGTTGCAGAAGGCAAAGAATCGTGAAATTCGTAAAATATTGAGGAAACAGAGTTGCAGAACGCAAAGAATCGTGAAATTCATAAAAGATTGAGGAAACAGAGCTGCAGAAGGCAACGAATCATGAAATTAGTAAAAGCTTGAGGAAACAAAGCTGCAGAAGAGAAAAACTTCGTAAGTTCTTTAAAGAATTCGTGAAATTCCTTCTTATGGAGAGAATTTTGCAAAGAGTGCCAAAGGACAAGCCAAAGAAGCAAAGGACAAACATAATAGTTGTAAGATCGTCCTTGTGAATAGATATGAGCAATCGATTGAGTTCAGAAAAGACGAGGAGCACACAAAAAAGGAAAAATTCTTTCAGCCGTTAGATCTAGCGCAGAGGACCGATAGCTGTCAGATCTGGGAGAAAATGCACGAGGCTTAGTCCTTTGGATCGCACAGGAGAAAAGTCGACTTGTGAAGCCACGAAATCCTAAAATCGTTGGGACCATCCATCAAGGAGGACACATGGAGAGATCTCAGCATTTTGCTGACTCGTGGGGAGTAAAGGTCAGAACACACTACGGTGAGAATTCGCATATCGCGAAATCATGACTCGATCTGAGCCATTGGATTGAGAAAGATCGTGAGTTGTCGATCTAACGCGATCGAGAAATTTGGAATCGGGAGGACAAAGGTGCACCATCCCTCGGGGTCAAAAAGCACGAAACCCTACTCAATCACAACCATCGATCAAAGAGACAAGTAGACCGTCGATCTAGTACCATCAACATTTTGGGGATTGGGAGAACAGAGGTGCAAATCGTTCAAATTTGAGAAATGCAAAAACCCGACATCATTTGAACTGTCCATTGGAAGGGATGCATGGCGAGCATTCAACACTTCACTGACTCGCGACTCGAAGGAGTCAACCAACAGAGTTTCAAGAACCTACGATACGGGAAATCGTGAAATAATCGCAACCGTTGATCGAACAAAGATCTGGACCGTCGATCCACTGCTATCGCGATTTTGGCTACCGGGAAATCAAAGGTGAGATTTCAGTCAACTCGTGATACGCGAAACTCCGATGTGATCTGAGTCGTTAGATCTAGAGGAGCGTGATCCATTGATTTGGGAGGCTCCAAAATTTTGGCATTTCGGATTTCAGGATTCCAAGGAGGAAAGGTTTTAGTTGCATAGCAACTTCGCTAACCGTGAAATCCTGAAAAGTGGACCGTGGTCATAGCATCATGGTCGTGTGGAGGAAGGATACAAGAGGAGCTGAGGGCTTGTTAAGCCCCTTTCGGATTCCGGGAGTTGGAGAGTTAGAAGTGGCTCACACGCCAATACTCCTGAGGTCACGAAATGCGACGCGCCCTTTGTGGGCTAAGACAGTGGTCACGGGTAGTGATCACGCGAAGAAGGAGATCACACTCAATGCTTATTTGTGTGGGGCTAAGTTCGTATTTGGACCAATTCCACCATTACATTTGCAACAACTGCAAAATAACAAAGCTCGGAGCTCTGAATCCACAAATCTCACGCTCGGATAGTCAGATCTAGCCAGATCGAAGTCAAAGAAGTGGTCTACACCGCTTTTTTCAGTCTAAAGTCACTAAAATAACTTCGAAGACCTGGTATTACATGCAGGAAACAGGTAAACACAAAATTTTCTAACAATCTTTCTTGTTTTGATAAAAAAATTAAAAGATGGCCACGTCTAGCAATTTAGGACCAACTCAAGGACCGATTCTTCTTGGAAAGAATTATGAGTTTTGGTCTCTTCGAATGAGATCCTTCTTGCAAGCACAAGAGTGTTGGGATCCAGTGGATCTTGGATATCTGGAACCAGATCCAGTAGACCTTGCTGGCATGACCAACCAACAAAGAACTGCTCAGGCAACACAAAGCAAAAGAGAAAACAAGGAAAAATTTTGGATTCAAAATTCAGTGGATGACTCGATTTTCTCAAAAATGACAAGCGTTGTTACTTCAAAATAGGTCTGGGACATCCTTAAATCAGCCTACCAAGGAAATGACAGGGTCAAAACAGTCAAACTGCAGACCTTGAAGACGCAATTTGAGACTTTAAGAATGACAGAGTCTGAAAATGTTTATCAGTTTATGACCAGAGTCATTGGAATCGTGAACCAAATCAGATTGATTGGTGAAGCCATCCCTGATCAAAGCATTGTTGAGAAATTCCTCATAAGTTTACCAAAGAAATTCGAAATGGTCCTTACAACAATCCTTGAATCCAAGGATCTGTCACGTTTTTCAACAGATGAACTATTTCGTTCCCTGTTGACACACGATACTAGACTGCATCTCACAGATGAGTCAATCGCCAATGCCTTCAAAAATCAATTCTCTTTCAGCAGAGGGAGAGGCAGAGGTCACCAAGGAAGAGTGAGAAATCCAAGTAACCCTCACTCAAGTGGAGGTCACAGACAATAGAACCTGAATCAATCTTTCCAAGGTCACAGACAACAGAACCTGAATCAGAATTGTCAGCCTCAAAGATGCAGAGGGAGAAGATCAAATGACAAATCAAGCATACAATGCTATTGCTGGAAAAAAATTGGACACTATGAATCTGAATATCGGAAGAAGCAAGCAGATCAACTCTCAAACAGAGCACATGTGTCAAATCATACAGGAGAAACCTCAGAAGGTATGTTTCTCTCATGTCACAAGACTAAAGAACAATGTAAAGATCTTTCGTTGTGGGACAGTGGGTGCAACAATCACATGACAGGTAATAAAGATTTACTTTCATGCATTGATTCTTCAATTTCCTTTGATATTACACTTGGAAATGATTCTTTAGTCAAAGTTCAAGGAAAATGAACTGTACCTATTCTTACTAAACAAAATGTAAAGAAAGACATAAACAATGTTTACCATTTTCCAGATTTGAAACGTAACTTGTTAAGTGTAGGACAACTCATTAAACATGGCTATAAGGTAATTTTTGAAGGAGCATCATACAGGATATATGATAAAACCCCCAACAGGAAATTGATTTCCGAAATCCACATGACTCAGAATAGGATGTTTCCCCTGAACCTCAGAACTGCAAATCTGATCCAACCATATGCACAAAGTGCATCCACCCCCAATGAAACTATGGTTTGGCATATAAGATTTGGACATCTACACTTTTAGAGTATAAGTCTTTTACAGAAGCACTCCATGGTCAAAGGTCTCCCTATCTTCAAAGAGCAAAATCCCTCATGTGAGTCTTGCATACTTGGAAAACATAAGAGAACTAGTTTTCCACAGTCCTCCACTCAAGCCAAACAACATCTCGAACTTTTTCACACTGACCTATGTGGACCAATGCAAACAGAGTCAATAGGTGGTAGATTTTATTTTCTAACGTTTATTGATGACTTTAGCAAGAAAATCTAGATCTATTTTCTCAGACACAAGTCTGAAACTTTTGCAAAATTCAAAGAATTCAAAGTAGAAGTTGAAAAATAGAGTGGCAAATATGTAAAAGAAACCAGGTCAGATGGAGGAGGAGACTATAGCTCCAAAGAATTTTCAAATTTCTGCAAATCACAAGGCATCATCATGCAAACTACAACTAGGTATACTCCACAACAGAATGGAGTGGATGAAAGGAAAAATCAGACAATAATGAACATGGCAAGAAGCCTACTCAAAGAGAAATGTCTGTCAAATACTTTTTGGGATGAAGCAGTAGCATGCTCAGCTTATCTCTTGAATAGATCTCCAACCACCAGTCTAAATATGAAGGTCCCTCAAGAAGCATGGAGTGGGACAAAGCTAAATGTTGTTCATCTAAGGACATTTGGATGCATAACATACGCTCACATACCTTCCGAATTAAGGAAGAAACTGGATGACAGAAGTGAGAAATGTATCTTTACTGGATACAACAAAACATCAAAACCTTACAGGCTTTACAATCCAATCTCAAAGAAACTAATTCTTAGCAAAGATGTACAATTTCTAGAAAATCAACTCTGGAACGAATCTGAAAATCAACAAATGGACAATCAAAATCCATTGTTGTCCAGTCCTGAAAATGCAGAAGACTCAGGACAACCAAAACCTCAACCTGCCCTTCCAAGATTGTAAGTACAAGGACAATTTGAAAATTCTCAAGATCACTCAACTTCAAGCAGAGACTCATCCTCTGAACTTCAAAATCAGAGAACTCGAAGTTTGAGAGAAATCCATCAGCAGTTGGATGACATTGAACGTCACAACCTTTTTTCTTTAATGTCATGTCAACCTACATCTTTTAAAGAGGCAACTAAGGAGCCACATTGGGTTCAAGCCATGAACCAAGAGATTGACTCCATTGAGAAGAACAAGACATGGGATCTTGTTGATTTTCCCAAACACAAGAAAAGTATTGGTGTCAAGTGGGTTTACAAAACTAAACTCAATGAAAAGGGGTAGATTAAAAAGCACAAGGCAAGAGTTGTTTCCAAAGGATTCTCACAACAACCGGGTACTGATTATGGTGAAAATTTTGCTCCAGTAGCAAGATTAGGCACTGTAAGGACTCTCTTAGCCATAGCAGCTCAACACAAATGACAAGTATATCAAATGGATGTCAAGTCAACCTTCCTAAATTGTGTCTTAGAAGAAGAGGTGTATGTGGATCAACCACCTAGATTTGAAGTCAAAGAGCAGCCAACCAAAGTATATCGGTTGAAGAAATCCGTGTATCGCTTAAAGCAAGCTCCAAGAGCTTGGTACAGCAGAATTGACACTTACCTGATCAAAAGTGGTTTCAGCAGAAGCCAAAATGAGCCAACTCTTTACACCAAAACAGATCAGCATGGTAAAATTTTGATTGTATTTTTATATGTTGATGACATGATATATACCGGAAATCTTGAGTTAACCAGTTTTAAACATGCCATGCAATCTAAGTTTGAGATGACAGATCTTGGCATAATGAAATGCTTTTAGGGAATTAAGGTTGATCAATCAACCAAAGGCATTTTTGTCTGTCAACAAAAGTATGCAGCAGACATCATCAAAAGATTTTGCATGGAAGAATGCAATCCAACAGAAACTCCTATACCCCTAGGAACAAAATTGAGCAAGAAAGATGAAGGCCCTACAATGGACCCTATCCTGTACAAAATTTTAGTAGGCAGTTTGTTGTATCTTACGGCAACTAGGCCTGATATTATGTATGTAACCAGCCTTGTTTCCAAGTTTATGGAATCCCATAAAGATTCTCAGTGGAAGATGGAGAAAAGGATTCTAAGATATATTGTAGGAACTCTCAATTTTGGCTTATGGTACACTCAGTATGATGATAATCATCTCTCTGGTTACACATACAGTGATTTTGCTGGCATCCTAGATGACAAGAAAAGCACCTCAGGACATGCTTTTCACTTGGGCACGAACCTGATTTCACGGGCATCAAAGAAGCAACCAATTGTATCAATATCTTCTGCAGAGGCAGATTATGTCGATGCTACCTCAGCTTCCTGTCAATCTATGTGGATGAGAAAAATATTGAAAGATATGTCACATACAAAAACTGAGCCAACTCCTATCTTCTGTGATAACACCTCAACAATTGCTCTATCCAAAAATCATGTGTTTCACAAGAAAAGCAAGCATATTGATACTCTCTTTCACTTCATCCGCGAGCTAGTCAATAATGGTGACATAACACTTCAATTCTGTGGCTCTCGAGATCAGCTCGCAGATATTTTTACAAAGCCACTGGGAAAATTCGTTTTTGATTTTCAGAGACAAAACTTGGGCATTATCAGTGTTGATGTTTGTAACTGTTGAGTTTAAGAGGGAGTGTTAAATATAATGTAACCTCAACAGTCTGGCTGTACACTGCCAGCTGTTCTGGACAACTATACTTTCATTTCTTGATTTTCTTGAGCCTATTTAGCTCAACTCTTTTCCCTTTTCTCTAAGTGCTCTTTTCCTGATATACTCAATATACTGAATACTATTTTCTTCTCTGCTCTTCTTTGTATTCTCTGCTTCTCATTTTATCAATCGTGGCTTCTTGAACATATTCTTAACTGTTGTCTCAAACATTTGCTACCATTTTCTAGCCATCGGCTCACGTGCCCACAGTCTTCCTCCACTAGAAATATGGCCCAATTCGGACTCCAACGCCAAAATAATTTCCTTGCGTGTGTAAATTGCATCTTGCAAGCATTCCATATTGCTCATTCTAGAGGCTACAATCAAACACCAACATCATTTTCGAACCCTCCATTGGCATGCCTTAAGTGTAGAGATATACGAGGATTCAACAAAGCATATCGTGCCCTCAACTGACGCTAGTGGGTCTCCTTGACTTTAACTTCGCCAAGTTGAATGTCTAGCCCTTGTTTTCTTCTAGGTTTGGCCGTAACCTCCTTTGTGAGGGAGGGAAAACAATTGTCTTCCCTATTTGGCTCAACAATTGCAAGGAAATACTAGCTTCCTACCGCTCCATCTCTTCTATAGTATTCCCTCTTTGCGTCAACATATACCTACAATGCTCTCTCACCACCAACATGGATCTCATAAAGAATGATGGACAAACAATTTATTACCATGGGACAATCAACAAGTCTTAACTCACATTGCTATAGACACACTACAACAATCACCTCACAACAACTATATATTCTCTTGCTTTAATCCTTTTCCATTTCCCTAGGTCCTTCCATGAGGGAGTCCCTCCTAGTCCCTCTATGATACCATATTGGGAAATGGGCTAGTGAGAGTAGACATTATTATTCACACCAAAATTGTGTTGAGCGCTCTATTTGTAGCATCCCGAGCTTCAAGATGGGATATGCCACACCAAAATTTCAACTCTAATACTATTAAATTTACATAATGCTCTCCATATGCACAAAATTATGCAGTCCTATGCAATTCTAACAACATATAAACTTAAGTATAATTAAAACATTAAATACCCATAATATAAATGAGATAAATAAGCACACAGTAATTAACAAACACATAATAGACACTTGTGTAAATAAGCCACCAATTGCGTGCATACCTCAAAATTTCCTCCCAACCATAGACTTTGGTGCTCATAAACTCTCACCAGCTAGTCAAACAATAGAAAAGATCACACGAGACAAGCAATTTATTACACGGGACAAGCAACAAGTCTTAACTCACATTGCCATAGACAAACTACAACAATCACCTTATAACAACTATATATTCTCCTACTTTAATTAGTTTCCATTTTCCTGGGTCCTTCCATGAGGGAGTAAAGTCCAGTCCCTCTATGATACCATATTGGGAAATGGGCTAGTGAGAGTAGACATTATTATTCACACCAAAATTGTGTCGAGTGCTCCAAGCCTTGCTATGCCACACCAAAATTTCAACTCTAATATCATTAAATTTACATAATGCTCTGCATATGCACAAATTTATGCAGTCCTATGCAATTTTAACAACATATAAACTTAAGTATAATTAAAACAGTAAATACCCATAACATAAATGAGATAAATAAGAACACAATAATTAACAAACACATAATAGACATTTATCTTGTGTAAATAAGCCACCAATTGCGTGCATACCTCATAATTTTCTCCCAACCATAGACTTTGGTGCTCATAAACTCTCAGCAGTTGGTCACCCCCGAGCTGGGGCTAAACTCCACCAGGGAAAAGGAATCCTAGCCACGCAAAAGTTTCTCAAACAATAGAAAAATCTCATTCCCTACATGTTTGTCTCACCCGAGGATGTGTGCCCCTTCTCTGCTCAAAATTCCTCTCGTTTCCCCACTTCCCTTCCGAGGCTTCAATAACAGACCAGACAGGAAATCTGAGAGCTATGTAGTTGTAGTCTAGCACCCAAGGAAACAATTCCTAGCATTTCTCTCACCCAGAGAGAATTCTCACGGGCCCGACAACCCATTTATTCAATAGCACACAGTCTTGACAACTCGCCTCTTCTACTCAATTTACCAAGGTTATTGGTTGACAACAGCTCCAAAGGTTCCCAAGTACAAGTATGTTGATGGAAGCAAGGTATGAATGGCAAGAGTGGATGATGGAATAATGAGTGAATGATGGTAAGAATGTACTAAATCCCCCCAATATATGTGTATGTTCCCAACTTGACACTTGTCATGTTGGGAACTACCTTGGGTCCACTTGGGGTATGCTCCCCCAATTTTAGAAACTTAGGATATATTTATATCCATAAATTAGACTTTAGGAATATTAATATAATATTCCTTTGGGCTTATTCCTCCTTGGCTTAGCCCCTCTTCCTAGACTCTTAATCCCCCTTTCCTTTTCTAGTGGAGTTTATCCCCCCACATTCTTTTGTGTGGTTGGTTGCAGTAATGACTATGATTACATGTTCCAATGATAGGCTCAGTGTCATTTTTAACATTATGTCTCTCTAGCCTGATAACCACACAAACACTCTTGCCTCAAAATACATATACAAAGACACTTTGGCCTAGGAGTATTACATTCCCTTCCCCTTATTTATGCACAATAAAAAAACATCAATTCTTTTTAAAAAGATATAGGTATTATTTCATCTTCAGGATATGGTGTCAACATATTTTGAAGTAAAAAGATAATTGATAAAGTCAATAAATTTTGAAATTTGATAGAGTTTGGAACTAAAAATAATCAATTACATAGGTATGCATCTAAATCAAATTTGGTTTTCCTTAATCTCTAGAATATATATATATATATATATATAGGAATCTCTCAAAACCAAATATATATATTCTAGAGATTAAGGAATCTTTTCAAACCAAATTTAAATTAGATGCATACCTATATATATATAGGTGAAGATATCTCAGCGTATGCAACCCATGCTAGTGCATTTAGGAAGTTGAATAGAGAGAAGGAATGACATGCACTCTACTCTTTAAAAACATACAGACATAAAACAAGAGAGGTAGATGTACTATATTTTAATTTTTGAAAAAATATGCAATTCCAAAAATTTAATCTTTATAAATTTCATTTTAAATTAGTATAATATACATGTATAATATGTTGGAAGAAGAATTAAACATACCAGAACAGATAATAGGGAAGCATACCCAATGTACAAAATCACACCCACGCTGCCTATTGCCATTTGTCGTACAGTATGCAACACACAAATTGTAATTGTAATTGTTGTTTAGCTATTATTAAAAGTTTTAAGAAATTATTATTTTTGGAGATGTTTGTTTGAAATTTAGCCAGAAATTGTTAAATCTTTAGATTTGAGTGATTATTTCTGTAGAATCCAAGTACGTCCAGATTTTTCAACATGTTGAATTCATATCTACATTTAAAAATAAATTTAAAACAATAACAAATAGTAATTTCATGCAGATTTATGTCACCAAATCCAAAAAAAACATTTAATAAAACAAATAGACAACCCCTTATCAAAATACTTCACCCTGAAAAATATTAACATAGCTGGCATGTAAGGCAAATTGAATTACCTTCTTCTTTTGTGAAACAAAGTGATAAAGGACATGTAAAACAAAGTGAAAAAGAACATGAGATAAAATGTTTCCAGAACAAAGCCTGCACCATTGAGTGTGAGGATCATAATACTATGGGTTTATCGAATGGACTTCCATAGAGTAGCCTCCACCATTGATTGTGAGGATCATAGTAGCCCAAGAGCAAAGTTATATGGATACCCCCGAATATTAGTGCGTAGACTTTTGCTTATATATTGCCCAAAATGTTAAGCTGCATAATTCAGTATACATCTTATAAAACTTATTTCATTGATCAACTGAATCAAAAACTTTGCATGAACTCTCTAACAAATGAACATTTAAGAAAGGAAAATAAGGTACAACACTGTATACATACATGGGAGACAAGTAGAGCGCCAGTGAAGTTACATTTCCTGTTTAAGCCATATCTATTTTCAGTCATGTTTCTAACATATAATTTGTTCCATCCAAACACAATATATAAAATATAAGCTCTCAGTCATCCAAATTCAATTCAACCAACATCCCAATTCAATTCAAATGAGTACGCTTTCCCCAACATGATGACAATGGACATGCAATAAGCACCAGCGATGTTACTATAAATGCGATACAGTTTGGAAGTGTCACGAAACACAGGAGTCAAAGAAGGCAGATTGAAAAACTGGCTGTACAATACAACTACAACCCGGTATATGCATTGGCAATTGCACCAAAAGTCACAGAATAACTAATAGTAGTAATAGTTATTATTTAAGGCGACAGAATAACTAATAATACTAATAACTACTATTTAAGGAAAAAACAATCTAACAATTTTTAATCTGTGGATAAGGGATATTTTTCGGTCAGCTATCTGATATTTTTCGCTCAGCTAATAGTTACTATTTAAGGTGACAATCCGGTATATTCATCTGCAATTGAATCAAAATTCACAGAATAACTAATACCAGTAATAATTACAATTTAAGGAAGAAATTGTACGAATTATTTTTATAGAGCTCGGCCAACGTTAATGGTGAAGAACTCCAATTTTATAGAGCTTAAAGTGATCAGTGAAAGTATCTGCAGCACTAACCGATCATATTCTCCGTCGAAAAAAATAATTAAAAAAGGATTTCATGAGTGTTGTTGTGGCTGTGTCAATTTTGCATGCTGCAGCAGCTTTACATGTCACAATTATTGGATCCAATGCAAACTAAATCACTGACAAACATTGTGATGTCTAATGTGAAATTTCATGAACAACTTAATATGACAAATAAATAACGCCACAATTTGACGTCACGCTGCGACAAATAAATAACACTGCAATGTAACACACTATTTCAATAGCTTCGCATTGCCACCTAGTCATTAATAGAGCAATACTTTAAATTTCATGAAAACTTTTTTCTGACATAACCATCAATGCATTAATATGAATGTTACAATGTGTAAAATTCAAATACTCTTCAACATCGTCATATGAATGTACCAATTTGATAACATAATAATAATAATAATAATAATAAATTTATAAATTAATATATTAATATATTTTTTATGTTGAAACAATGAATATGTTTGAACAAAAAAAATTATGAATGTCGTGATATAACCATTATTGCATTGATGCAAAATCATATTTTTGTGTTCAAAGACTGGACATGTTTAATCAATATTCAAATTTCACATGATATTTCGTAAGCACCACAACATCACATAACTTTTAACATTGTAATATAAATGTTGCAATGTAACACAAAAAATATTCCATTATATCAATGTGACATCAAATTTCATTAATTACACAATCTGACAAAAAATATTGAATATCACAATATTACTTAACATAAAACAAAACGTTTTTAAATATGACAATGTCATATCATATTTCGTTAACATGACTTAATAATAAAACATGAATAAACATCGTAATCTGATATGAAAAGTCATGAACACTTTAATTAGACATAGCCATCGATGCATTAGTATAATTGTCAGAATTTGCCAAATTCATTTACCCATACACATCTTTATATGAATGTCACAATGTGATAAAACCTTTTTCAATGTCACAATACAACATCACATACAATAAACCCCAAACGATCTCTCTATGTTCATTATTATTATTTAAAAATAATATCCAAACGATCTCCATGTTCATTATTATTATTTTAAAATAATATATATATATATATATATATATATATATATATATATATATATATATATATATATATAATAAAGATATAATATTTCAAATAATAATATTAAATAAAATAATATATATTATTATAACCAATACAAATATTTATTATTTACTGTTATTATTCTTTTTGTTTATTATATTGATTATAATAATTAATATTGAAGAACAATAATAGGAAATAATAATTAATATTATTTATGTGAACATATCTCTGATGCACCCACCGGTAACTAGCAACAACCACATTAATAATATTAATGTGTTTGAATGCGTCGATATGCGTATATTTAACACATACTATAGGAAAAACATTATAAATATGCTAAATATACGCCTATCGACGTATCCATACACATTAATATTATTAATGTGGTTGTTTCTAGTATGTATTATATGAATGCATGTTTCACTTTAAAGTTTATTACATATGTATTATTTTGGAAATCTATCCTTCCAACAGGCAAAAGTGTAAACATTAATTAATTATGGTGTTTATCTCATATTTAATACTATGGGAAGTAGCTGAAAATGGTAAAGTTACCAATCAAAGATTAAAGCATGTCATAATCATTCTATCAGCTGAGAATCCACATAAGAATTTTAGCATAAGAATCAGAGATGTTACAATTTGTTCCATTTTTGGCAATGAATGCCAATGTTTCCAACCCTCTCTCAGGATTATCCTCGACATCATTTTTTGACATGAGGATGAGCTTGACTCATGAGAGAGGTCTCGAAATGTTGACATTCATGAAAACAATGGAGCAGACTAAAACATCTCTGATTCTTGATGTCAATGTCATAATCTTGTTAAATTAAGTCATTTGTTGCTGGGATTTAAGCATGTGATAATCATTTGATGGTGACTTAATAATTAAGCTAATAAATGAACACTCCTTGTAATAAAATATTTCTAGTAACCAACAAAGGATGAAGGAATTTCACTATGTATGTAAAAGGAAGTTTTGGATTTAGTTTTATGCGGTTTTGAATTCCTATGAAATCATAACTGCATTATAAAATATAGAATTATAGATTAAGTTTCTCATTAAGTGACCTTTAATGTCTTCTTTAAAATGCTTATGATGAAATATAGGCTGGTATTTATGTAAAAAACTTGTAAAGTTTCTCACTAAGTTGTTTAATGTCTTTTGTAAAATGTTTATGATCAAATATAGGTTGATATTTATGTAAATTTGTTTTTGGTTTGACCATGTCCTTCTTCATTTATGAATGATAATTCCATGGTGATTGAGGGATTATAATGTTGGAGGGTGGTATTATCATGCTGAATATTTCGGTCCTTCATGTGGTATCTTAAAACAATGTCTAGCGACATCATCACTAACTATGACTAGAAACTAGGCAAGGATGGTAAGCAATTGAATAATTGATATTATGGATTTACTTTTTGCATAAAATCATATCATCATATTGTACATATTCATATTTATTTTAATGATTGAAATGAGTTGAAGGAAGGTTTCTTTTAAAAAAATAGTCATTGTTTAAACGTTCTATGTTTTGGTCCTTTTTCGGAGATTTGTTTGTTTGTTTAATTTTGCCTGAAATTCGAGGAGAAAGGGTTGGATATGCATATTTTAGTGCTTAATTATATATAATCCAAGTTTCATTGAAGTTTTTCAACAAACCAAATCCATTTATGCATTCAAAAATGAAATTTAAAGAACATAAAGTTACGATTTCGTCCAAATTTATGTTGCATGATTCTTACGAAAAATATTAAAACATATAACCATTAGACAAGGCACACACACACACACACACACACACACACACACACACACACACATATAATAACCTTATACAATTTTATTTCTTTGAGCAGTAAACTATCATCTTAGCAAGTGGACTATAATTCCAAGTTGCCACAACAATGAAAATTTCAATAAAGTATATTAAAAAGGAAAACTCAATTGCACACAACTTTAGCTTCCATTCAATTTTATTCCAACCCAAGTAAATATGATTAGTTATTTAGAGGAGTGGATCAACCAAATTTGATGTACTTCATAGTTACTAAATTCAATGGAATAGGTGAAACAAATTCATAAATTCACCAATTCATTGATTCGGTCGAAATATTAGGCAAATTCCATTCATTTTTCAATATCTGATATTTTCAGACTCTGGAGAAAATATTATCTTGAGAATATCCTTGCTTGTGGAAATTGGTTGTATAGAATACATTATCTCGAGAATCGCCTTGGTGGTGTAAATTGGTTATATTGAATGCTCCTAAATGAAATAAAAATATGATAGGTTGTGCATGAGTTTTTGGATATGGTAAATATTGTCAATTTTTGACCAAATATATGGACGAGTTTTTTTGAAAACTTATCAAAATGGGAGAGTAGATTTTATTACACACAAAGGATGGGTTGAACACACTATTAAGTTACTGTAATGATACATATAAATACAAGTTTTGTTTCAAGATAGACAAACTACCTTGACCACAAAATCTATCACTTTAGCGAATATCTCAACCTCACACCATTCTAGGAAGCATCTAGTTGGAGAGAATAACAACCTTGTACAAACTAGGAAATAGATTCTATGTAGATACCAACTCTACCTAATCATTACCAATAATAATAATAACCACAAATATGATCACAAGACAAGTAGTAGTTACATATTCCAACACTCCCCCTTAACGACTACTTGTCTTAACCTTTGTTAAGTGAGGTCTTCACTAACACCTTCTCTTCTGCAACGCATGCTCCACTATGAGTTGAAGAACCTCTTAATCTACAAAGTCTATTTGTGATCCATCTCGGTACTTACATCTCATAGCTCAATCATATAGACATTACCAAACTGCCAATGTCCATATAAAGGAACAACCATTCACTAGAATGCATGATTACCTAACTACAACAATTGTCAGTCTAATAGGAACGTCCTTCATTTAAATGGTTCATTCAACCTATTGATGAACTTCCCCTCAATGTAGAACCTCTCAGAGTCTAAAATGAATAACATAGTCCACCCCTAGTCTTAAAGAACTCCATCGTAGTGGCTACTACACTATAGTAGACAAGTTATCCAAGTCATCAATGACACATGACAAATGGGTAAGCATGCCTATTCATGTGTTATAGTAATATGCCCTTTACATGTTACATAAATATAGGTACATACATAATTACATACTCCAGTCATGAAGATACTAGGTACACACTCAAACTTTTTCAAGGACCACTACATAGAACATGACATTATAGACTTGCTACAAACACAAAGTGTGACTCACATTAACATACAGTCTTCAGTATGTTTAATTCATGTCCTTACACAACTTTTACCTTTATTATCCACCGTCATTTAAATTCTGTTGTTTCCATCTTCACTGTTGCCTCAACATTGTCATAAGAAGTATTATCAAATTCCCTTGGACTAAGCATTCTTCACTATGGGATTCATCTTTGAACTTCCTTCCTTCTTCCTTTTGTATCTGTAGAAATTTAATCATTGATGTCCATATAAATGAAATCTATATACCAAGATACATGGGTACCAACTATTGTACTTTCCAGTTTTCTAGGAATCGTTTTCACCTACATGGTTCATCAACATGTTAGACCCCCCCCTTAATCATAACTTGATCCCAATATTCTCACATTATGATATTACTCCATCTCACATTCCCCTCCCTTAATCGAAGATTCAACTTCTCCTATTCAACATCAAGCTAGCCGACGAGTACACCTACCACTCTCATACCCACCCCAATGGTTCATTCCACAACTTGATTCCACATCCTCTTTATGCATAAGAGGAATACACACTACATAATTACATGTGTTACCGCACTAATACATGTATGCCTGACTCAACATGGCTTACAAAACACTTGGGGAAAAAAAATTGCACCAAAAATTTGGGGTATTGGGTACAACTGATCATGCACCCCCTACGACACATATGCTCAATTACAAAATTTCAACTCAAGTGCAACAAATATCCATGTAGGAATTCAAAAAACATAAGCAAGAGATAATAATACATATGACAATAATGTTGTCTTCATCCATAGTCGTTCACATACTGAATGTATTAGTTTTTGTCTTTGGTATCTCCATTTAGTGATTTTCTTGGATCTCCATGCTTTATCTTTCATTTTTTAGAGTAGCTAATTCTAACAAAATAACTACATTCGTACTAAGTTATCTAGGCTCAATACCTTTGTACATTTCCAATTCCAAGACATGAAAACTTAAACATTACCGAGATTACCAAAAACATGTTCACCACCATCACATATATCTCACAATGATAAATAGGCTAGCCATCACCATGAGTAGTGCACCAACATGAAACATCCTTCCTCCTCAGAATCATAATCCTCCTCCAAGGATAATTACAACCTTGATATGAAATGGCCCATTTCTAGGATGCTTGTTCTCCTCATCTTTGGCTCTTTTATCTCGAGGTTCTCATCCATAGTAATTTTGATTGAATTTCTCACCACCATCCCTTATTCCATGCTCAACATCCACAAGCACTCTTTTATTTTCTATCTTGTCTTGTTCGTGACATTGTCATTGACTAGGCGAACTCACTTGATAAGCTTGTAGACCTCAAATTCTCTCTTGATTTGATCTTTATGCCTACGTCTGCACCTCCAAGGCACTCAAATCATCTCACCAATAATTATCTTGTATAAGGAGTAACACCCACTAAACAACAACATGCATATGCTCAAAACCACAATAATTAATATGCAAACATTTGGGGTTGGCTTCCACATTCCTAAGATCAGATGAAAGACATAGTATTTTGCAGCTACACTCTTGAGACATAAATTTCATCATAATTTTCTATGACACATTTGACCAGAACACAGATCTCATTTTCCCCACATGGGAGTTCACTGTTGAGATCATATCATTTATCTATTCGTGATTTTCATCCAACCAACAAGAATTCTTCATGTCAAATGCTAGAGCTCTATTTCCACTTATTGAATGAATTTGATTTGTAATGCAACATCCTCTAATTAGTGAATCTTCCCAAGGATTCCATTCTTCCATCTTGGGGATCATTTCAATCTCATCTCAACGTTCTCAATAAGCTCCTCAACTTGTTCATTCCACAGGCGATCTGTTTCTCGTTCGTCTCCCAGTTTCTTCTTTTATGACGAGTTTCTTTGAAATATCAAATACAACCAATTCCACATCATCTACCTCCAGTTTAAAACCCACACTCACAACATTAATTTCAATTAAGGAAACAATTATAGACAAATCAACACTAATATGTTCCTATTCTAGTTTTCCAATAACACTATTAGTCTTATTTTCTAGTAGATGACACAGATTCAGTCGGAATGCAATGTTCCCATCTTCAATGGAATAAATTTTGCACGCTTTAACTTCCTCTCATGATCAATAGAGCCCTAATCGATTATGGTGGGCTTCCATAGTCTCAACTGGACCTTAAAAAATATGGAGAAAACAAGTCTCCCCCTCTCATCAACCAACAATTCTATTTTCCATAGAACGATGGCTCATATCCTTCACAATTTTGATGGAAAAATGAAATACTCCCATGGAAAAACTAGGGACACACAAAGACAAACACACTACTCTACTCTCTACATGTTCCTAGGCCCTCCCATGAGGGAGTCATTCCCAAACCCGCTTTGATACCATATTAAAATGGGAGAGTAGAGTTTATTACACACACATAATTTGTTGAGCACACTATTGAATTAATGTAATGATACATATAAATACAACAAAATTTGTCTCAATATAGACAAACTACCTTGATAACATAATCCACTAGTTGAGTGAATATCTCAACCTCACACCATTATAAGGAGCATCTAGTTGGAGAAAATGTAAGTTGTTAGATGTATTATAATAAGAAGAAATAGAAATATTGCAACAAATACTAGTAGAACAACAAAATACTGAGAACAACAACACCAACAATAATACCTTTATTGATGAAACCAATGTTCACTTGCCTCTTTGAGGGGGTAACCTCCAACAAAGCATAGATCTATTACAATAATTCTCAAGACAAGACTTTCTCATACCTTCTACTCCTATTTATACTAATTCCATCTTCTAGAGAACATTATAGAGGAAGAGTTTTCTAGAAGTGAAAGTTTCTATCAAGTATTCTTACATTAGACTTGTTCACATTATTAAATAAAACTTATTAACTAATGTCATATTTTATTACACGAAAAATATATTTATCTAGCTATGTGAGGGGTTAGGAAGGTTAGGTCCCTAACATTCCCCCCCCCCCTTGAAGAACAACATGGTCCTCAAGGCTCGAGATGAGGAAATTGTTGCAGAATGGTAGTTTACTCCTAGGTGGCATATTTTGAAGTTATATCCTTCCACTGAACTAACACTTACTTGATGGTGCATTGACAGAGATGACACTAGCACTAGTCTAAGACTGCTTGTGGTTGCAACCAAATGGAACCTTCTTCTTCCAACTTAGGGAGACTGGTTTGAGTCTGGTACTTAGTTCCAATCACTTTCTTTAAGCATGACACATGAAATACATGATGTAGCCTAGAATTATTGTGCAGATCTAATTAGTAGGCCACGAGCCCCACTCGCTTGAGAATGGTATAAGGACCATAAAATTTGGGTGCAAGTTTCTGACACTATTCAATTTTGAGTGAAGTCTGCTTATAAGGTTGTAGACAAACAAGCACTTGGTCCCCTTCAGCGAATTGATGTTCGAAACTACCTTGATATGCTTTTTGTTTCATGTGATTCTGAGCCATAACCAAATTTTCTTTGAGGGTGTGGAGAATGGATTCTCGCACTTTAAGGTCATTGTCAACCTCCTGAACCTTGGAAACACTTGGCATGTAGGAGAGAACCGACGATGGATTTTTCCATATACCGGTTCGAAAGGATTCATGCGAGTGGCAGTATGGTAAGAGTATTTCACCAACATTCAAATAGGGGTAACCACTGAGCCCACTGATTTTTTCCATCTGATGCAAAACAACAAAAATATGTTTCCAAACACTTGTTGACAACTTTAGTTTGTCCATTATTCTGGGGATGATAGGTTGTGCTAAGATGCAATTGGGTTCCCTAGAGCCTGAACAATTCCTGCCAAAAATTGTCAGTGAAATTTGGATCTCTATAAGAGATAATAGAATTATGAATGCCATGGAGTTTGAATATACTATCCATAAAGATTTGATCCAATATAGATGTAGTGAACATGTGTTAAAGATCATATAAATGAGCATATTTGGAAATATGATCTATTACCACCATGATGATTGACTTATTACCTGATTTAGGTAAGACAATGATGAAATCCCTAGAAATATCCCTCCAAATAGAAAGTCAAATCAAGAGTGATTGGAGTGCTCCTAGAGATTTGATTGTTTCTCCCTTATTGTGTTGACATGTATCACATTCAACCACAAAGGTGGAAATGTCTTGTTTCATACCATCCTAGAAAAAATAATGTTTGACCCATTCATAAGTTTTGGTAAACCATGAATGCCCAACTGTGGGTGAAGCATGAAACTCAGAGAGAACCATATATTTAAGGTTCGATTGTTTTCTTAAATACATGCGACCTTTATAGCAAAATTTTGCATTATGCCAAGAGTACCTTGGAGAAGCATGAGGATCCTGTTGAAATTTTTGGATCAGGATAGAAAGTTTGGGGTCTTTTCTGGAAAACAACATGAAGCCAAGTTGCTAGAATGAATGAGAGGGAAAAGAGGGACCCTTCATCTTCACATTTCCTTGAAAGAGCATCAACAACCACATTTTATTTTTCCCTTCTTGTATATGATCTCATTATTTGCTCCAAAAACCACTTAAAGCTATGATGATAAATTTTAATTTGAAAGAATCGCCCCAATAGATGTGAATGCTAGAGATCCACTGCATGTAGAATAACCAACATTTCCTTTTCATAAGTGGATTTTCCCAATTGTCGCTCTGAATTTCTTTGATAGTGAAAGCTAAAGGGAGACCATCGTGCATGAGGACTTCCCCAATGCCTTTCCCTATTACATCACATTCCAGGACAAAAGTCCTTGTGAATTCTGGTAGTTCCAAGACAAGATTTGTGCACATAAGATCTTTCAAGGCTTAGAAGGCCTGATCAACTACTAGAGTCAAATTGAAAGCATTATTTTTAAGGAGAGTAGTGAGAGGAGCTTCAATTTTTCCATTATTATGAACAAACTTGCGATAATATCCCATTAAATCCAAGAAACCACACAATATTTTAAGAGTTTTAGGGAAATTCCAACCCTTCATAGATTCAATTTTCTTAATATCCACCCATATGCCATCCTTCTTGACAATATGAACCATGTATTCCACTTCAGAGGAGCCAAAATCACTTTTAGAGTGTTTGAGAAAAAAAAATTGGTTAGATAGGAGATGGAGAACTTGATGCACATGGGTGAGATTAGATTGCAAATTTTTACTATAGATGAGAATATCATCAAATAAAAATAAGATTAAATGACAGAGGAAAGGATGAAAGACATGATTCATGAGACTTTGAAAAGTGGAGGGGGCATTGCATAAGCGAGAGGGAATGACCAAGAACTCATAGTGACCCTCATAATTTCTAAAGGCATGCTTGGGGATGTCTTCTTCTTTCATATGTATCTGGTGGTAGCCAGAATGGAGATCAAGTTTGGTAAAGTATTGAGCACCACTCAATTCATCCAAAAGGTCATCAATGACATGAATGTGAAATTTGTCTTAGATTGTGAGTTTGTTGAGGGCTCAAAAATTATGAAACATGTGCCAAGTGCCTTATTTCTTGAGTACCATGACTATCAGAGAAGAATAGGGGCTAGTACTAGGATGAGTAATGTTGGCATGTTTTACAGACAGTGTATGCTTGTCATTGATGGAAAGTACAGTAGCAAAGATGGCAGCAAACGTGCAAAGGATTGTAGGTAGGTCATTGATGACAATATCAGAGTAAGCATCAGTGAAAAACAGGAACAAAGTAAGCTCAGGAGTAATTAGCGCAGAGTCGATCGTAGTGCCTAAGCTCGGGAGGAGAAACGTCAGTGATCGTTGGATCCCATTTAAATTCCTGAAAGAAGGAGGACCATCAGATCTGATTGTAGACAAGAAGAATGCGCAGAAGAGGAGGACAGATCTCAGGTGTCAGATCTGAGCATAAGTTTCGACCATCGTTGGATCAGGGAGAAACTACACGTTCATTAAAGTGCAAGGAGAAGCGGGTATACAAAATCCCAAAAGAAGGAGGATTGTCCATCTATAGGCAGGACACGTGGACATAGATCAACATTTCACTGATTGGAAAGTCAAAGGTATGAAATACTCCAACCTTTCACCTCTCAAACTCACGATATGTGAAATCACGAAATAATATCAACCGTTAGATTGAGGCCAAATATGGATCGTTGATCAGACACAACGAAGGTTCGTGGAGTTGCGAAGTATCGATAAAATCTTGACAATCGATCCAAGAGGGACGCATGGAAGAAGATCAGAGCATGTCAAAGACTCCATTTCGGGGTTTCGTGAATCGCAACATGGAGAGGCAAGAAACAATACCACAGGAATGCCGAAATCACGAAATGTGAAATCATGAAATGATCTGAGCCGTCATATCAAGGGTTGATTGAGACCGTTGATCCCACGCCATTTCAGAGTTTTGAGGATCAGTAGTTGGAAGCGTCAAGAACATTCACCACAGGAATGCCGAAATCGCGATTTTCGAAATCGCAAAATGATCTGAACCGTTGGTTCGAAGAGTTCATGGACCATTGATCCGTCCCCCTTCGATGTATTGGAGACTGGGATTTCGGTTACCGGGAGATGGAGAAGTCAGAGACTCTCAACATCAGGAGTCTCAAAATGCCGAAAAATGAAATCTTGAAAAGCACTTTATGAACAAGCGCTTGGTCATGGCCATGGTCATATAGAGGAAGGAGATAGCGCAGAAAAGCTTCGTTTCAGAGTTTCAGAGATCGTGACATGGACTGGTGAGACACTTGGCAACAGGAAATCGGAAATGATGAAATACGAAATAAAGGCAAGCTTATGAAGATCATTCAACGGTGCAGATGAAACTGAAGGAGATCGGAGGGCTACTGTTGCACGACATAGTGATCCTGCTAGAAACCAGTGATGAGTTCTACCAGAGGACTCAAAGACACTTCGAGTTGATTGACAGAGGAGGTGAAGAGTCTCAAGAGATCAACCAGTAGAAGAAAGACTATTCGTGGAGGCGACTGACAAGTGGATGAGCATTGAAGTTTGTAACTTAAGCAGAAAGTATAAGCTTGATTATGCCAGAGAAGACGAAGAGTGTCGACTGCCAGAGAGGCTGAGGAATCTCAGCATGACATCCAGTGATGTTGAACGCGTGGGCAAACCGCCAGAAAAGCTAAAGGGTTACCATGATGATCAGACAGAGCACTCGAGATGTGGAAGAGATTAACGCAGTGTGAGTAGGCAGAGGCATGGGGTACATTGCATGCACAAGGTGTACATAAGCTAGAAGTACACAAGACAGAGAAGTGATGAGGGGGTTGTTGTTGAGGTGAAGTAATACATGTGTGAAGTAAAGGGTTGGTGCAGCAGCTGAAATGGACAGGAAACAAAATGTGCATTGAATGGGAATGGCACATAGAGCACAAAAGGCAAAAGAACAGAATGGGCAGTGGATGCATGCAGTAAGACAGTGAGGAAGACTGAGTAGCAAAATCTTGCAGAACAGTGATGAGACTGGTAAGCTGTTATTGAACACTATATCACTATAATAGGTTTCAGTATTTCATATTCATAATCTAGGGTGGTAGGGAGGTGCTAGGGACGACTAGTGTCCTCAGAGGTTCAAGTGGGTTCTTGAACACAAGGAGTAGTAGCTTCCTTCTAGTTGGTTCTAGAGAAACCAGGGAGTAGGTTCTTCCTTCTAGTTGATGCTAGAGAAACTAGGGAGTTGGTGCTTCCTTCTAGTGGGTGCTAGAGAAAACAGAGAGTTGGTTCTCTTAGCAAGTTGTAGCTTTAAAAAAGAGAGGTTGTAGCCTCACAATGAGTTGGTGCTCATATGTATGATAATGTAACGAATGTAAATAATACTTATCATATAAAGAAGAAGAGGTTTTTACCCTATATGGGTTTCCTCTGGAAATTTTTGTCTCTGTGTTTCTCATATATGTGACTGATGTTGAATGTGCCATTGTTTATTTCCCTGCATTATTGTGATCACCATTGAGTGCCTTGCAAAGATTTTAAAAGAATCATAATTGTTTAAGCATGGTAACAACGGATTCACCCCCCTCTCAGTTGTCCAACAATTGGTATTAGAGTCGGCCCCTTTTATCTAAGGGTAGATCCTAGAGCTTAAACATGTCAAGCCATGAAGGAAATTCAACCAATAAGGCCCCTTTGTTCAATGGAACAAACTTTGCCTTCTGGAAAGTTAGAATGAGAACCTACATAATGGCT
>SNQJ01S0000567.1:789302-803518 GCA_010110895.2 Picea sitchensis
GAGAGAATTGGAAAGATTTGTTGTGACATCCGAGAAGCTAATCACGCCTTGCAAAGTGTTATTATTAATTCTAATGGCGATGGTCGTGAACAAAATACTAGTCTTCCTTGGTTATTGACGGAGCAACGGAGCAATATTGTAAAGGAGGTCATTCGAAAAATTAGGTTTCCGACGGGGTTTTCGTCGAACATACAAAATATCTTAACTAAAAAAAGTGATTTTGGCGGGGTTAAAACACAGGACTGGCATACATTCATTAAGGTAATTAGTAGGTTATAATATATTTTCTTATTGGTACGCATTTTTTGGAAACAAATAATAATTATTTGTTTTTTGTAACAGTATGTTCTACCTTTATCTCTCTCAAACGACTTTGACAACAACATAAAACAAATTATTTATGTACTTGGAAAATACATGAGGTAAGTATTGTTTTATAAGGAAAATTTACTTCTTATGTATGAAAAACAATATATGCCTTGATATTTTTTTATTGCATTGACATTTGTAGGTGGCTATCATCAAAAGAAATCCATAAAGAAGATATAAGGTGAATGCCTATGGTTGGGTGACAATGATGTGACATTGTCTATGGTTAAATGACCATACCAAAATTTTAACACATATAACTATTGTAGTAAGTTTGGACACTATGCCTATGAATGTAGGAAAAAAAAAATTAATGAGTCCAAATATAGAAGACAAGAAGGGGAACTTTGTTGATAGAGAAGTAGAGGTAAGTGATGACTTCAAAAATCTAAAGTTATTTATTTTAGATGTATCCCTAACCACACAAATGATTGTAATGCATGGTTCATGGATAAAAGAACATATATTTATATTACTTGTAATAGAGATTGGTTTAAAATCTATTATGAGAAACCAAATGGTGCTAAAATCTATCTAGGTGATGATAGATTTCATGAAATAAAAGGATATGGTGATATATCTATAAATTTTCCAAATGGTCATGTGAAACAAATAAAAAAATGTAATGTATGTACCAAGGATTAAGAAAAATCTGATTTCAGTTTCAACAATCACAGACCAATGTTTCAAAGTTGAATTTGTAAAGTCAAGTTGCCAAGTGAAGGATATGCAAAATCACTACAAAGTTGTAGAAGAAGGAATCACATTGGGAGACCTATACAAACTTGATGTTACTATTGAGAGTCATCAAGCTTTTTTATCTAGGAGTGTGTCTACATAAGAATTTTGACACTTAAGGTATGAACATTTAAATTTCAAATATCTAATTTTACTTCAAAGAAAAGATATGGTGAAAGGTCTTCCAATTTTTATGAATGAGCATGTTGAATTTGATGGTTGTGCATTAAGAAAACAACATGCGAGTTTCCAATGACGATAGATAAATGGAAAAAAAAAAATCTTGAATTAGTGCATACAAATGTGTGGTCCAATACAAACTAAATCACTTAAGAGAGATTCTTATTTTCTTATATTCATTGATGTTTTGAATACGTTAAAGAGTTTAGAAATTTGGTTAAAAAACATATATAGATAAACATATCAAGATCTTTAGATCAGATCAAGGGGGAAATACACTTCAAGAGAATTCTTAAAATATTGCAAATACAATGAAATTCAAAAAAACAAAACAAAATTCCACATACCCCTCAACAAAATAGTGTGGCTGAAAGGAAGAACAGAAGAGTGTGCCAAAAGGATACTCAAAGGTAAAAATCTCTTTAATTTTTTTTTGGGATGAAACTATAAATACAGCTATGTATTTACAAAATTAAAGTCCAACCAAGTTCTCGGAACATAAAACTCCTTATAAAAGCATTCAATGGATATAAACCAAATTCCAACCTTACTAAATATGATTAATTAGTAAGCGGCGGATCTCTAATGAGCTATATAAGCTTGAAACCATACTCGATATACTTTACACTTGGTCTGCAATGATCGGATCTACTGCAATAAAATTTGAATTCTCGGCTTCCATTTTCTAAAATGTTATAATCAGTGCATTCAGCTCTACCTGTTTGATCTGAGAAAGTTCTTTGGTAGATGCAGGTCTTGAATTTCTGTAAATGAAGTACACAGAAAGCTGTATCACTCCCAGAATAGAACCAATACCACTGAGCACCTGCAAAGTGAAAATGAAAAAAATTAAAAAATAATAATTGTTATAAGAAAAAGATATTTTTTTTTGTAAAGGAGATATACCGATGAAGAGATCTCGAGTAACTATAGCGTATGCAACCAATGCTAGTGCATTTAGGAAGTTGAATAGAGAGAAGGAATGGCATGCACTCTACGCTTTTAGTTCTAATCACAACTTTCTGAAAAACATACATACAGAAAACACAACATGTATTATTCAGTAGGAGAGGTTAGCTGTTAGTGTAGATGAACTATATTTTAATCTTTGAAAAAGATATGCAATTCCAAAAATTTAATCTTTATAAATTTCACTTTAAAATCATTCCAAACTTTTTCAAAAATTTAATCTTTATAAATTCCACTTTAAAATTTAAAATCATTCTAAACTATTCCAAAAATTTAATCTTTATAAATTCCACTTTAAAATCATTCTAAACTAGTATAATATGTTGGAAGAAGAATTAAACATACCAGAACAGATAATGGCCAAGCATACCCAATGGATAAAATCACACCCACGCTGCCTACTGCCATCTGTCGTACACTGTAAGTATGCAGCACAAAAATTGTAATTGCTGTTTACATGAGGAAGACCATTATCAAACGCTATTCTAAGTGTTCTATTAAATGATTTTTTTTGGCAATATTTTTTTGGAAAGAAATTCTATTTTTTTTGTGATATTTTTCTGGAATGTTTATCAGAAATTTGGTGAAAAATTGTTAGATCTGTCAGAAATTAATCATTTCACTGCCCCTGTTTAAACTGTGAATCGGTGGCCGCTTTAACCTTTGAAGGCAACGAAATTCTACCTCCGCCTTCATCAAATTTTATCGTTTCTAAAATCGTAGGGGCAATTTGTGTTAGTACAAATAAATGAAGAACGGATTGTAATGGTATGGTGATCTGAAGAAACATTTTTCAAATTGAATATGTTAATCTTGCGTGCTTTTATGATTTCATGTTATTGAGTTTGTAAACTCCTTTTATTTCTTGATAAAATTCGTTTTTGAGTAAACACAGTAATTATTTGTTTTTATCCATTGTGAACCCGGTTCCATTTTCATTTCAAGTTTATTTGTTGGAACATGTATGATCTGGAAAATCATTTTAAATAAAATTTTGATATTTCGGCATTCGGGACTTGTTTGTTAGAGTGCACGGAGTTATTTAGTTTCCAAAACTCTGAAACCGAAGTTGTGGGCCCAAAGCGTGATAGCATTTTGCATTTCGGGCATTGTTGTTTTGTTTTTACATTGGGTATTTGTAAATGCCGAACCCCGAATTTGAATAAGTCTTGTTTCGCATTTCGGCAATTATTGTTTTGTTTTTGCATCGGGTGTTAGCAAACCCCGAACCCCGAACTCCAATTTGCTTGGGCCCACAGCGTGTTTGCATTTCGCGAATCAACAAATATCATTGTGTTTTGGTTTTGTGCCCGGCATTTGTAATCGCCGAAACCCGATCCTTGATTGACCTCAATTTTTCATATTTGGTATCAGAGCTAGCTATCTATCTTGTAAGTGCTTAGTTCATTGCAGATTATTCCTGTTAGTGCAATATTTTGTTCTCTTATTTTCCCGCGTGAAGGTTTATTTAATTCCTTTCAATTTTTATACAAATGGTTGTGCCTGGTAGTAATTCTTCTTAGATTCAAGTTCTTGTTCTGAGCGAGAAGTCATATGATTCCTGGTACATTCGGATGAGGACGATTCTGCGTTCTCGAGATTTGTGGACTTATGTTATTGATGGTTATCCCGAGCTAGTTGATGCTGCAGCAGAATTGGCTATGTCTAATGCTGACCGTGTTTTGCTGAAGGAAAACAGGAAGAAGGATAATAAAGCTCTTGGATTAATCCAGAAAGGATTAAATGAATCCATTTTTATGAAGATTGCTAGCATTGCATCTTCAAAGATGGCTTGGGACATTCTTGAAACATGTTATCAAGGGGTGTCCAAGGTGAAGACAATCAAGTTACAAAACTTGATAAGGGACTTCGAAAATTTGAAGATGAAGGATAATGAAAGTGTTGATACTTTCATGACTCAAGTGATAAGTGTTGTGAACCAACTCAGGCAGTATGGAGATGATATTAAAAATAAAAGAGTTATTGAGAAAGTGTTGAGAAGTTTGCCCAAGAATTTTGAACCTGTTGTGGTACCCATAGAGGAGTTTAAGGATTTAATTCTAATGCAAATTGATGAATTAATTGGTTCTCTTGTTGCTCATGAATCTAGGATATCTAGATATGAAGAAGGATCTATGGAGCATGCTTTCAAATCCCAACTGCATGTTACCAGAGGCAGAGGCAGAGGCAGAGGAAGGTCTTATTATCGTGGAAGAGGAGGTTGATTTTCTGGCCCAAGGGACAACAGAGCTAAATTAGAGTTTGAGCAAAAGTCCCAGTATAATCCTCCTAATTTAAGAGGGAGCAACAACAAACCCTGGAAGCAAGAAAATCAGAGGTAAGATAAAACTAAAGTGCAATGTTATTATTGTAAGAAGTTTGGGCATTTTTCTAACAAATGTTGGAAGAAACAGGAAGATGCTAGAAAGCACTCTGCACATATCACAAATGAGTCTGAGGATCATCAAAATCCTGTGTTTTTTACCTGTAACGTCACTCAGGAATGTGCAAATGATATTTGGTTTTTGGATAGTGGTCGCAGTAACCACATGATTGGTAATAAAGACTTATTTTCTTCCATTAATACTAGTATTCAGTTTGAAGTCAAACTGGGAAATGACTATAAGGTTACAGTCAATGGTAAAGGTATAGTTCCAGTTTACACTAAGAACAATCAGAGAAGAAATATTGATGATGTTTACTTTGTGCCTGGTTTAAAATGCAATCTTATCAGTGTTAGACAGTTGTTGGAGAAAAAGTACAGAGTGTTCTTCAACAACAAGGTATGTACTATCTATGATAAATTACCCAGCAAACAGTTGATTGCAAGAGTAGAGATGACCAAGAATAGAATGTTTCCACAGTGGTTCTTTGAATGCCTATAAGGCTGGAAGTTTAGATGAATCTTGGTTATGGCATTTGAGATATGGTCATTTACATTTTGGTGGCTTAGATCTGTTACAGAAGAAGCAGATGGTAAAGGGGTTTCCATGTATTCAACAACCTGCAAGCTCTTGTGAGAATTGTATACTTGGGAAGCATCACAGAGAGAAATTTGTTTCAGGTGTTTCCTACAGAGCAAAAGCTCCATTGGAAATTCTTCACACAGATTTATGTGGACCTATGCAAACACCTTCCTTAACTGGTTGTGTTTATTTTATGACTTTCATTGATGATTTCAGTAGGAAGACTTGGTTGTATTTGTTGAAACAAAAATATGAAGCCTTTGATGTTTTTAAGAAGTTTAAGTCTATGGTTGAGAATGAGAGTGGTCAAACCATTAAAATATTAAGGTCTGACAGAGGAGGTGAATACAAACTTAATGAATTCATTGAATTTTTTGATCTTCACAGAATTAAAAGGTAGTTTACTGCTCGTTATACTCCACAGCAGAATGGAGTGGCTGAAAGGAAAAATCGGACCATCATGGATATGGCTCGAAGCATGTTGAAAGAGAAGCATCTTTCAAATGAATATTGGGAAGATGCAGTTCTTTGCTTTGTTTTTATCTTAAATAGAAGTCTGACAAAGACCGTGAGGGATCGTGTACCTCAGGAAGCCTGGGATGGTAAGCCTTGCAATGTTTCTCATTTCAAAAAAATTGGATTTGTTGCATTTGCACATGTACCTGCAGAAATGAGGAGGAAGTTGGATGACAAAAGCGAGAGATGTATCTTTGTTGGATACAGTGAAGATTCTAGGGAATATAAACTCTACAATCCCATCACCCAGAAATATGTAACCAGCAGAGATGTTCAATTTAAAGAAGATGAAGCCTGGAATGGAAGTATTGACAAATCAATTTCAAAGGGAGTTGTGTTACCCCGTGAAGACGATGATGGAGCTGAGTAGGCTGAAGGAGATGGACATATGGTTCCACATGCACATATGCCTGCAGCAAGAAGTCCAACAAGGCAAGCACCAGATTCCAGCCCATCTCAATTTAGAACGCCCAGAACTCATGAGGATGGTGAGCCATCTAGACATGGTGGACATCAATCAGATTCACAGGTAAGTAGTGAATCAAATCCCACTTTAGCTTCATTAAAAGACAGACTTAAAGGACAGAAGACTAGAAGCTTAAGAGAATTGTATGATCAGAATGAAGAAGTAGATCAGATTTCAAATTTTGCATTTATAACTTATGATCATGTTAGTTATGATGAAGCTGTTAAAGAGGATGTCTGGATAAAAGCAATGGATGAGGAGATTGATTCCATTGAAAGAAATAACACTTGGGATCTTGTCGATTTACCTGAAGGTAAGAAGAGCATTGGTGTTAAGTGGGTTTATAGGACTAAGTTGAATGTAGATGGTGAAGTTGAAAAGTACAAGGCAAGACTTGTAGCTCAGGGGTTTAGTCAACAACCCGGTATTGATTACAATGAAACATTTGCTCCTGTAGCTAGAATTGACACTGTGAGAATGGTCTTGGCTATTGCAGCTCAGAATAGATGGATCATGCATCAGATGGATGTCAAGTCTGCATTCTTGAATGGATATTTGGAAGAAGAGGTTTATGTAAGACAACCTCCAGGTTATGAGATTGATATGCACAGAGATAAAGTTTATAAATTGAGGAAAGTCTTGTATGGATTGAAGAAAGCATCCAGAGTTTGGTATAGCAGAATTGATGAGTACTTGATTAGTGTTGGATTTAGCAGAAGTCCAAGTCAACCAACTATGTACACAAAGGTAAATCAGAATGGTAAAATTTTGATTGTCTGTTTGTATGTTGATGACCTGATTTTTACTGGAGATCTATCTATAGAAGACTTTAAAAATGCCATGAAAACAGAGTTTGAGATAATTGATTTAGGATTGATGAAATATTTTCTTGGAATTGAAGTGGATCAATCTAATGATGGCATTTTCATTTGTCAAACTAACTATGCAAATGAAGTGTTGAAAAGGTTTAGAATGTTGAATTGCAAGCCAGCTGCAACACCAATGGAAACTGGTATTAAATTGAGAAAGTATGATGAAGGATCATATGTTGATCCAACTCTGTATAAGAGGTTATTTGGAAGCCTTATGTACTTAACAGCAACCAGACCTGATATCATGTTTGCAGTAAGTTTGATTTCGAGATTCATGGAGACTCCGAAGAATACTCATTGGCAAGCAGGAAAGAGGATCCTGAGATATATTGTTGGAACAATTGATTTTGGTATCCGATACACATCAAACTTGAACTTTGAGTTGATCGGATATACTGATAGTGATTTTGCAGGTTCTATTGATGATAGGAAAAGCACATCTGGGTATATGTTCAGTCTTAGATCTGGAGCAGTGGCATGGGCATCAAAAAAACAACCCATTGTGACTCTATCTTCTAATGAGGCAGAGTATGTTGCAACAGCTGCAGTTGCATGTCAAGTTGTGTGGATGAGAAGAGTCTTGAACGAATTGTTGCATGACCAGAATGATGCAACTCAAATTGTTTGTGACAATAAATCTATCATTGCACTGTCAAAGAATCATGTCTTTCACAAACAGAGTAAGCACATTGATATGAGGTATCATTTCATTCGTGAACTGTAAATGGAAAAGAAATTTTTGTTCAGTTTTGCAGGTCTGAAGAACAATTTGCAGACATATTTACGAAGTCTTTGGGAAATGAACTGTTTAAAATCCATAAAAGAAACATTGGGGTCTGCAAGCTGTAATGCATTTTTACAACAATTTTGTTTTACTTGTTTTAGTTTGTTTTTCTCTAAAATGATTAAGAGGGAGTATGTCAGAAATGAATATTTCACCACCCCTGTTTAAACTGTGAATCGGTGGTCATCTTGACCCTTCAAAACTCGAAGATTTAATTACTCTAAACGGTGGTCGTCTTAACCTTTGAAGGCAACGAAATTCTACCACCGCCTTCATCAAATTTTATCGTTTCCAAAATCATAGGGGCAATTTGTGTTAGTATAAATAAATGAAGAATGGATTGTAATGGTATGGTGATCTAAAAAATCACATTTTTGAATGGAAGCCGTTTTGAATTCTCTTTGTGGAATTTCTAGAAACATTTTTCAAATTGAATATGTTAATCTTGCGTGAAACAGAAGTTGTGGGCCCAAAGCGTAATAGCATTTAGCATTTCGGGCATAGTTGTTTTGTTTTTACGTTGGGTATTTGTAAATGTCGAACCCCGAATTTGAATAAGTCTTGTTTCGCATTTTGGCAATAATTGTTTTGTTTTTGCATCGGGTGTTAGCAAACCCCGAACCCCGAACTCCAATTTGCTTGGGCCCACAACGTGTTTGCATTTCGCGAATGCAAATATCATTGTGTTTTGGTTTTGTGTGCGGTATTTGTAATCGCCGAAACCCGATCCTTGATTGACCTCCGTTTTTCACAAGATCCCCAGATTTTGAATGATTATTTTTGTAGAATCTAAATACTTAAGAGGTTTTCAGAGCATGCTAAATCCATTTCTACATTCAAAAATGGATTTTAAATAAAAACAAATAATGATTTTATGCAGATTTATGTAGCCCACCAGAAAAACCATTTTGTAAAACAGATAGACAACGCCTTATCAAACCTCATGATCAACCTCATTGTCATCACCTAGAAAAGTACTGACAAAGCTGGCATGCATGTAAGGCAAGTTGACAAGTTGAGTTACCTTATTTTTGAAGGCAAAAGTGAGAAAGGACATGAGATAAAATGATTCGACAACAAAACCTGCACCATTGATTGTGAGGATCATAGTACTATGGGGTTTAACGAATGGGCTTTCATAGATTAGCCCAAGAGCACAGTTAAATAGTGACATACGGATACCCCGAATATTACTGAGTAGACTTTTGCTTATTTATTGCCCGAAATGTTATCCTGCAAACAGTTTTAAATTAGCTCAGTAGACATCTTATGAAACTTATTTAACTTATTTCATTGATCAACTGAATCAAAAACTTTGCATGAACTCTCTAACCAATGAACATTTAAGAAAGGAAAATAAGGTACAACACTGTATACGTACATGGAAGACAAGTAGAACGCCAGTGAAGTTACATTTTCTGTTTAAGCCATATCTATTTTCATTCATATTTCTAACATATAATTTGTTCTCATCCAAACACAATATATAAAATATAAGCTCTCAGTCATCCAAATTCAATTCAACCAACATCCCAATTCAATTCAAATGAGTATGCTTTCCCCAACATGATAACAATGGACATGCAATAAGCACCAGCGATGTTACTATAAATGGGATACAGTTTGGAAGTGTCACGAAACACAGGAGTCAAAGAAGGCAGATTGACAAACTGGCTGTACAATACAACTACAACCCGGTATATGCATTGGCAATTGCACCAAAAGTCACAGAATAACTAATAGTAGTAATAGTTATTATTTAAGGCGACAGAATAACTAATAATACTAATAACTACTATTCAAGGAAAAAACAATCTAACAATTTTTAATCTGTGGATAAGGGATATTTTTCGGTCAGCTATCTGATATTTTTCGCTCAGCTAATAGTTACTATTTAAGGTGACAATCCGGTATATTCATCTGCAATTGAATCAAAAGTCACAGAATAACTAATAGTAGTAATAATTACTATTTAAGGAAAAAAATGTACGAACTATTTTTATATGTGGATAAGGGATATTTTTCGCTCAGCTATCTTAGTGTATGAAAATTTATTTCACTTCCTAAATATTGGGACATATAATCTTAAGAAATACATATTTGTTTTTAACAGTTAAATTAAATGATCACATACTATTAAAAAACAACACTTCTTAACAGGGAACAGATATAAAAATAAAATTCCAACATATATATATATAATGAGAACCTTAAACTTTCTCCTACAACATTCGAGCATTTACAGGTGGGAGGGAGGACCTGAAACCTTCTTATATACGTAGAAGACTATCCATTATGAACAAGATGCCATAAATATATATTTCAGCATATATTATATTTATTAATTCACTTCTATCATATGTGTAGAACGTTAATATTTAATGGTGTATATCCCAAATAATATCCAATCACTACTCGGTACAAGCTGAGAAGACAATGCCATGTTGACCAAACAAAAACAAATATAACGAAATGATCGATCGGCCAACGTTAATGGTGAAGAACTCCAATTTTATAGAGCTTAAAGTGATCAGTGAAAGTATCTGCAGCACTAACCGATCATATTCTCCGTCGAAAAAAATAATTAAAAAAGGATTTCATGAGTGTTGTTGTAGCTGGGTCAATTTTGCATGCTGCAGCAGCTTTACACGTCTCAATTATTGGATCCCAGCTGATCAAGCTAAATATTGCAGCGCTCGGTCAGGTTGTGATATACTTTTATCAGTATTTTTAGCAGCTTTACGAAAAGGCGGTTGTCGCTAGCCTTAAACGAATCGGGTATGGATCCAGAATCTTGAGTTGGGTATGGATAGCAGATCGATTAGATGGATTTGACATAACAGTAAAGTACAGATTCCTAGTGTCGGTAGCCTTACACGAATCCTGTGGGGATCCAGATGGAAGGAAATCCAGAAGTAGTGTGCTAACTTGGGCAAACTCGGGAGAAGTCTTCTTTTGAGTTTTTTTTTTTTGCTGGTTTTTTTGGTGGTGCGGTTTTAAATTTTTGGTTAATTTTGATAGATTTTCTGAATATCTGGATTGATTTAAAATGGGATAAAACTCTTAAAGTAAGGTTCTGAAATGCATGGAACTTAGATCCATGCAAACTCAAAGCTAAACTCAGAATACTCCTGAAAAAAAATCTGACCGGATTCAAGCCCATTTTTTAACTGAAAAACAAATCTGTTTGCTCCAATTTAACTTACTCCAATTCCGAATATTGAGTTGGGTGACCACCCAAGCAGCCTGATTGACTCGATTTGATACCAAGTACAGTAACTGTACAAGTACAGATTCCTAGTGCGCCCAGTTGTCATATTGTTGAAAATGTATGTCGAAACAAAACGAGGGAATGAGTAATTTTACGGATGGTGAAGATGCTGTGGACAGTGGGAGTCGTCCAAACATGAGCTCCGAAATCTAATTAGATCAGGGTTTTGCAGGCTAACTAGATAAAATCAGGTGACCCATTTCGGTCTACTTTTTCATGATAGGTCACCATAATTCCTACCACCTAAAAGGTGGCCAACTTGCGACTTCTTTCGGTCGCGGATTGTTTTTTTTATTGGTGTACTCACTGACTATAGAAATCTAAATCAATGGATCTGCCTCCATCATGAACCGAGGACAAACCCATAAGCTTAACGTTGTACGTATCGACTCTTGCCAGAGATTTATTCATGTGTCATCTCAATTTATATGAAACTCCAGATCATCGCTTAATGTATTAGTGTCATTTCAGCTATATCACTCTTTCAAAATTTGTATTCTGAGCCTTCATCTATATCTAGTGTTGGACTTCTGGGATTTCAGCTATATCTAGTGTTGGACTTCTGAGATTTCAGCTATATCTAGTCTAGAATGTTCCCCCTAAAAAATTGTATTCTAGATTTCAGCTATATCTAGTGTTGGACTTCTTATCTATAATATCTGGGGGACTTCTTATCTATAATATCTGTCAGAGATTAATCATTTCACCTCTTGGATAGCGGCGGATCTGTGGCAGTCTTGACTCTTCAAGAATCGAGGACTTAGCACCAGAGATTAATCATTTCACCTCTTAGATAGCGGCGGATCTGTGGCAGTCTTGACTCTTCAAGAATCGAGGACTTAGCACCGATTTACTAAATTGTTTTAAATTTCTTAAACGGTTTTTATTTTGTATAAGTATCTAAAACGGATTGTAATCTAAGTGATTTTGAAAACATTTTTGAATTAAATTGGTTATTTTGTATTTGGAGCTCCGCTCTCCGTTTATATTTTACTGAGTTTGTAAACTCATTTTATCTCTTGATAAAAATTCATTTTTTGAACAAACGCAGTAATTTCTTGTTTTTATCCATTGGGAATCCCGTTTTACATTTATCCCAATATTACTTATTGGAGCATATATGATTTAAAAAATCATTTTAATTATAAGTTTGTTATTTCGCATTTCGGAGTTCATTATTACAAGTGCGTGGAGTTTCTTTGCTTTACCAAACACCGAAACCGAAGTGTTGGGCCCACATTCCATTCGCATTTTTTAGATTTGGGAGTTGTTGTGTGTTGGTGTTTGGATTCGGGAGTTGTTGTGTGTTGGTGTTTGGCATTTGTAATCGCCAAACCTCGAACCCCGAAACCGAAAGTGCTGGGCCCACAGCCTTTTCGCATTTCGCAATTCGGCAAACAGCGTGGTCTTTTGTTTTTGTGCTCGGCGTTTGTAATTGTCGAAACTCGATTGACCTTCATTGTTCACATTTGGTATCAAAGCCTGCAATTTATCCGGCAATTGCTTAGTTCATTGCAGATTATTCCTGTTAATGCCAAAAAAATTATTCTCATATTTTTCTGCATGAAGGTTTATTTAATTTCTGTCAATTTTTATAAATGGTTCCGTCTGGTAGTAGTTCTTCTCAGATTCAGGTTCCTGTTCTGAGCGAGAATTCATATGATTCCTAGTACATTCGGATGAGGACGATTATGCGTTCTCACGATTTGTGGACTTATGTTATTGATGGCTATCCCGAGCCAGTTGATGCTGCAGTAGAATTGGCTCTGTCTAATGTTGACCGTGTTTTACTGAAGGAAAACAGGAAGAAGGATAATAAAGCTCTTGGATTAATCCAACAAGGATTAAATGAATCCATTTTTATGAAGATTGCTAGTGCTGCATCTTCGAAGATGGCTTGGGACATTCTTGAAATCTGTTATCAAGGGGTGTCCAAGGTGAAGACACTCAAGTTGCAGAACTTGAGAAGGGACTTCTAAAATCTAAAGATGAAGGATAATGAAAGTGTTCATACTTTCATGACTGAAGTAATGAATGTTGTGAACCAACTCAGGGAGTATGGAGATGATGTTGAGAATAAAAGAGTTATTGAGAAAGTGTTGAGAAGTTTTCCCAAGAAGTTTGAGTCTGTTGTTGTTACCATAGAGGAATTTAAAGATTTAAGTTTAATGAAAATTGATGAGTTAACTGGTTCTCTTGTTGCTCATGAATCTAGGATATCTAGATATGAAGAAGGATCATTGGAGCATACTTTCAAATCCCAACTGCATGTTACCAGAGGCAGAAGTAGAGGAAGGTTTCATACTCATGGAAAAGGAGGTCGATTTTCTAGTCCAGGGGACAACGGAGCTGAATCAAAGTCTGAGCAGAAGTCCCAGCAGAATCCTCCTAATTTAAGAGGAAGCAGCAGCAAACCCTGGCAAAAAGAAAATCAGAGGTATGATAAAACCAAAGTGCAATGTTATTATTGTAAGAAGTTTGGGCATTTTGCTAACAAATGTTGGAAGAAACAGGTAGATGTTGGAAAGAACTCTACACATATCACAAATGAGTCTGAGGATCATCAAAATCTTGTGTTTTTTTGACCTGTAACGTCACTCAGGAATGTGCAAATGATATTTGGTTTTTGGATAGCGGTTGCAGCAACCACATGACTAGTAATAAGGACTTATTTTCTTCCATTGATACTAGTATTCAGTCTGAAGTCAAACTGGGAAATGACTATAAGGTTACAGTTAATGGTAAAGGTGTAGTTCCAGTTTACACTAAGAACAATCAGAGAAGAAATATCGATGATGTTTACTTTGTGCCTGGTTTAAAATGCAATCTTATCAGTGTTGGACAACTGATGGAGAAAAAGTACAGAGTGTTCTTCAAGAACAAGGTATGTACAATCTATGATAAATTTCCAGCAAACAGTTGATTGCAAGAGTAGAGATGATCAAGAATAGGATGTTTCCACTTGTTATGAGAAATGATTTGAGTGGTTCTTTGAATGTTTATAAAGTTGGAAGTTCAGATGAATCTTGGTTATGGCATTTGAGATATGGTCATTTACATTTTGGTGGCTTAGATCTATTACAGA